>JBCJKH010009764.1:0-10064 GCA_039877255.1 Loriculus beryllinus | reverse complement strand
CATCATTAATCCTAGAGAACTGTTGGCAGTATAAATACACTTAAAAACTACTGCAGAGCCACATTGTGGGTTTGTGCGGGATGCATCCAAATATCTGCAGTGCAGCTTCATAGATTTGGATAAGCCAAGCTTATTTTTTCCTCTAGCTGGAGATCTGAAACTAATTTGGTATTTTAGTTTGGTTCCATTTGGAGATCAAACGAAGCTTCCTTCTTATTTTGTAGCAGCCTGTATGACATACAAAATTAATTTATGCTCAAAAGCAATAAATAAATAAATGAAATACAGATTCTGCATACATGCATCCCATTTTTAGAGAACACATACATGGAGAACATAAATGGGCACAATAAGCCGTTTACGTTCTTCAGATTAGTTGCATGTCCTGACCAATATTGGTGTAATTCTAAAAGTTTTCTCTTTTCTCTAGAAGCAACTTACTAGTACGAAGGACCAGAACCACACTTCAGTTGTTTTGGGGTTGTTTTTTTGTTTGTTTGTTTGTTTGTTTTGGTTTTTTCCACAGAAATTTTTTAGCCCAAAGTAGATCTTTTAATTGCAGAAAATTCTTAAATAGACGGAAGTAATATTACAAAATATCCATTGGCATCTGCTTTATTGCCACATACTTGACAATGTTATTCTGCTGGCATAAGATAATGTTTGGGCTCTCTAGGTACTTCTTTCTAAACAGTGCTAATAAGGATTGAATAAATATATTGAAAAAAAGGTTCAACAGCCAATGCTTATAAATAATGGATTTTCCTCTAGTGTCTATTAAAAGTATGCAAACAGTTCTGGCCTCAAATAAGACACTTGGGTTTAGTATCTCAGTACACTTAATGAAATTTGCTACTTACATTTATCAGGAGCATGGACCTGATGTGGTGACTACATTTCAGTATGTATTTCCACTGAAGAAAGAATACAACTGCTTGTCAGAAGTGTTTCAAAGACATGACAATGTCAAAACTGTAACTAAATTTTATCTTTTAAGACTTATACACATCTTGCAGATGCCATACATAAATACCTGTTTTCTGGAAAATCTACCATTCTCTACTCTTGGGAGCATGTAACAGTTAGTGCATCATTTCTGGGGTAGACAAATTCTATGGAAAACAAAATAAAGTACATTTCAAATAGCCTGGTAAAATGTATATACATAAGAGATGTGTATGTATGCCATGTACTTGTGTGCCATAAACTGTAAGTTCTCAGAAGAAAAGTCTGCACTTCATGAAGTAGTATAATATTTTTTTCTAAAAAAAATAGAAAGCAATAAAATTTTAAACCCTAATGGCACTGATAGTAAAAAGACAAAGCTACAAGTTTGATTTTATCTATTTAGTTCTTATTTACATTAATTTAGTTGAAGAGAATCAAGTTGCAGAACATAGTCCTTAGTACATTAAGCAATCTAATCAGTGTAAAGATATACAGAATTTTGAGTTCATACTGCTGCCATAGAAATTTTATGATGTGTCTATGACCAAGCTAAGTTCTATTCTGATTGAAGCATGTCTTAATTAGTCTGTACTTACGTAAATATATTTTTAAAACCAGCAAATTAGTTTTCACATGATGATATAAAGGTTGTTGCTTTCCTTGCTTCTAATAATTTCATTCAGTCTTTACAGTTTGCACATTACAGCTTCAGACTACTTATAACTTTGATACACTGTATATTATTACATGGTTTGAACACTATCTTTGGGCAGAATGGCATCTATTGAGGAAAATTATTTTCAGTTAGGCAATGATCTGTTAACAGTAATGTTTAGAATAAATACTTTTTCTCAGCATTTATAAAGGCACCCTACTAGGTAGCAAGCAGAAGAGCACATTTCACTGTGCAATCTAATTTTCTTGTCCTAAAATTAGCTTCCTTCTTCCTCTTTCAAATTCAAGAGTTATGGAAATCTTGAAGGTACAGTGTTGCATTTATTTTGCCTATACGTATATTTATAAGACTTCAAAAGTTGACATTTTGTAAAGAAAATGGATTCATCTATCTCAGAGAAATGAGTGTATAAAGCAATTCACTTTTGAAAAAGTCTAGTGGCAATATATATTTTTGAACATATAGATTTTTGATTTGTTTATATTTATGATTTTATATATGTGTAGTGTTTACAATTAAAGAGAGAAAACAGTATGGTATTGTAAGGTACTGTAAACCTTGTAGAAATTAATAAACAGTTTCTGAAGGCTCTCAAACTGCAGCATCACAAAAGAGATGTCTGTTTCCTATGTGATAAAAAGCTTGCCACAGATGCACACTTGGAAAAAAATGCTCAGAGAACCATAAAATTAAGAGGATCAAATATCATACTGTGATATTTAAATTGTGATATTTTAAAATATCTTGGTATGGTAGTGTTAGTAAAATAGTGTTAGCAGTTAGTAAAAATAGTGTTCACAAAGACTGAGGAGATAAAGACAGGCCAGTATCACTTGCTGGGTGAGCTACTAGTGACTTGAACGTTGTCATTTTTCTTTACCAATAAACCAAATAGTTTTGTATGCAGGTGCATGACACTGAATGGTTAAACATTTTGTCCTACAACCTAGACTTCAGCACAAATAAAGTAAATCAAAGAAATATCTGGAATACAATAATGAAGGACTTTTAAAGAATACAGAAATAAAGAATGCTTTTAAATTCAATGCTTTGTCTAGAACTTGGTAATATAATTAGTATAATGGCTAAAGATGATATGGCTAAAGATTTTAATTAGCAAAGTACCAATACAAATGATACCAAAATCCTGTAAAACTGATGTTCTATGTTTTTAATTTTGAAAATGACAAATTACCTGATAGCATGCTATCACCATAGGTGCTATATTTACAGAGGTCTGCAATAGATTGCATTTCTTATGTGTAAATTATTTTTTATATAAATAGGAACTAGGGCACAAAGCTAACACTGTACTTTCCACCTTAGTTCAACAATCTTTCACATCTGTATATATGAATATTTAATCTTATGATAATATTATATTTTATCTTGTTTTGGTTTATTTTGTTGGAATTATTTTTTCACACTGTGTCCAGATTCTCTGCATATAAAACCTATTATAGGCTGTGATCTTCTCAGACAGTGTGGTGAATAAAGTCATGGAGCCTCTAGAAAAAGAGCTGTCACTTGCCCATAATCTAATTCTCTGAGAATCTTTATTGATTGCTGATTGTTCCTGGCTGATGTCTCAATTACAGTACTGGATTTCTAGAAATATTAATAAGACTAGGGTACACCTAGGATGAGTGATTCATTAATATATTTACATGTAAAATGGACAGCTCATATTTTTTAAAGAGAATAATTAACATGCAAATGAATCTAACACAATGGCAGTATGTAAATGAATATTAGCAAATCTGTACAATGTTGTTAAAAGTTCAGGGCAGATGTACAATGTTAAGAGTGAATGTGGGTACTTAAATGATTAGCAACTGAAATATGCATAAAAATTGGTGTGCGTAACATACATTTGAACTACTGTTGTTTTGAAGCATTTCAGAAAAATTAATTAGGTATTTTTGCTTAAAAACAAGAACTCATACATACAATGCTCCACTATATCTCATGTAATGGTATGCATGCCATAGCTATATTGATTTAAATGATAGAATGCATGTTCCATTCATTTAGATCTAAATTATATTCCTAGAAGATGAAATGTAAGGCTGTGTAGAAGCAAGTTGAGAAACACAGAGCTTACACACAATTTATTTCATTTATATGTATGTAAGCATCCCTAAAGGTGATGTCAAGTGACCTTTGTGTTTGGCAGATGCTTTGGAGACTCATTTGGGTGAATGGAAAGGAATGCCTCTAAAAGACAAACAAACAAACAAAAAAAAAAAGCCAAACCCATAAAGTAGTGACTTTTCTTCCTTTACAACAGAAAATAATCTCTTGGTATTACAGGATGGGAGAAGTGGAGGGGAGGGAGAGGAAATAGCTGTTGCATTTAGTACCATAGTAAAATATCTAGCAGGTGTATTGCAGGTCTTGGTTCCTTCTGTCCACTTTTTGGTGAAAAATATGCAATATTTTGGAGACAATATGTGGTATGGAATAAATGTGGAATGATTCCAAACTATATGGAATAGTAACCTGATGATTAGGATGTTGGATCTACCCCTACATTACATGGTTCCCTTGAGCAGCTGGGCTGCAGCAGTCTGCCAGGGATCATGCTCACAAGATGGTTATTCCTCATAGACAATGGCTGCATATTTCAGTGTTGTGGGTACACCTTTAGGGTATCCTTGTTTATCAGGAAGATAAGATACATCACTTTGAAGGATTTTGTTTCTAGCTGTGTGAGGGTCAGTTTGATGACTTTTGCTACATGAAAAGGTAGCATTTAAACTTTAGTATATTCTGATCATGGTACTTGTGGACATTTATGCATATGTAGGAGAAGAAAACAAATGCTAAAGACATGTAAGTTGCTGATTGGGAAGCTTTCTCCGAAATATTTGCATTAATGTGTACAGAGACAGATAATCTAAATATGGGCAAGAATCAGCAGCAATGAATAAAGCAATAATTTTGGAATAAATGCAGCCTACTGTGGAAACACGTACTTTATATAAATCGCAGTAAAACTATGTTGCCAAAGCCTAAAGAAAAAGAGAATACAACCCTCACAATATGTTTCTATAGACTTAAGCTGAAGACTAGATAAAAGCTACCAAGTGTGCAAGAATCCAAAGACATAAGCGATAGGCTTTGTACAAGTGAAGTCAGCAAACTCTCTTCCAAAGAAAATTAAAGGTGAATAAAAGCTCTGGGAAGCAACAGTGAAAAATAGTAACGGTATGACATTTAAAAGTAGATAACCAGACAAAGACCAACTACAGGCATATTTTTGAACAAATGCACAAAATGTGGTGATCAGCTAAGCAAAAAGCAGTGCCTTTTTTGACCAAAGCAGCGGGAGGACCTGTAGTGCATAAGCAGGGGCATAGATGAGACCCAGCATCATGAGTGAGGTAGCAATACAATGCGGCAATGTTGTAGCAGTTCCTCTCTTCATATTTTCACTTTGTTTACATTTTTGTAGGTTTGATTGCCTTTTCTATCTGCTTGCTATCTTCTCTGTGTTTTCTTTACTTCTATCTTGTTGTGTTTTGTTTTTGTGTTCGTGTTTGTTTCTTTAGTGAATACTTACAGAATCATAGAATAGTTAGGGTTGGAAAGAACCTTAAGATCATCTAGTTCCAACTCCCATGCCACGGGCACGGACTCCTCACACTAGACCACGTCACCCAAGGCTCTGTCCAACTTGGCCTTCGTTTTTATGCCGATTTTTTTCCTTTTCAGATAGCTTGAAAGAAGTTTATCTTGATTCTGGAGGCTGTAATCTGTTCGTGATCAGCTGTTGATCATTTGTAGTTTGTGTTTATAGCCTTGAGGTCTGCTATGTCCCAGTACTTTCTGGTATCAACCCATGTTAATACTCTTGGAAGCTCTGGCTGCAGCACTCAGTAAATAAAAATGATGAAATAATATTGATGGAACATGGTGCAATGTGAAAATTTAGACTCAAAAAGAGAAATTTTAACTAGCTAGACAGAATAGTGACCCAGTCTGTGGCATTTTAATAAAAATCAGAAAAGTTCTTAGAGCAGAAAACACTCAGTAAGCTTCAGTTATTCTCATGAAGATTCATGTCAGAGTGGACATTATACATAAACAACTTTTTGAGTCATTTTTCTTCTTAAATGATCTCACCTTAAAACAAATAATTGGAAAATATAAAGAGATGAGGTAGTGTCAATCAATGTACAAGACCCGGATCAAGACATAGTTAGTAAAAAGCTAACCTGAAAAAATGTTGTTAGGCATTCATCATATGTGTAGGAATAATGAACTAAAAAAGTAGTACAAAAAATCTAATATATTAACATGTCAAAAAAAGCCCCAACATTTTTTTAAAGATGTTGAAAAAGATGAAGCAAAATGAAAAAGAAAACAGAACAAGCAGCCAAAAAGATTAAACTGTTGTGAGATAGCGATTGTATTGAAAATGCTACTACTACACAAGTCATACAAATTATGCTAAAAATCTGGCATAGCTAAATGCAAATTAAGAGAGACCACTAGAAATTAGGAAAGTCTTATTTAAGGAAGAGATCTTGTATGAAAATAATGAAACTAACCTAACTGTAACTTAACTGTTAATCGTGTTGTACTACAACAGATGAAACAAGACTTTGTTCTTGGAAAATTCCAGTGCCAAAATCACGAAGCCTTCCAGAACTCTTTATGGCCTAAGTTTAATATGTTATAAAGGATGTTGAGTAAAATGAGGCCATAGGAGAAAACCAAAATGAATTAATTACCTCACAGTGCAAGAGCTTAGGAGTGGCACACATGAAAGCTTTTTGTAACAGAGGTCAGTGCTCAGGAACTGTCTCAAATGAAATGTTAACAAAAAGGGAGTTTCAAACAAATTAAGAAAATTAATAGCAGCAAACTTTTAGAAACAGATGATATTCACATAGAATTCTAAGGAAAATGAAATATGAATGTGCTGAGCTGTTAACTATAGTGTATAATTTATCACTTAAAATGTCCTTTGTACTGGAGTGGTTGAAAATGGCAAATGTGATACAAATTTTTTAAAAGGGCTTTGGAGAACTATGAAATAGAAAGTTGATATCCGTACTCAGCAAACTGTTGAACCTATGATTAAGAATAAGTGAGTAAATATGATGTAATAGGAAGTCAACACAGTGTGTGTAGCAATGGCTCAGAAGTGTAGCATAATTCCCTATAAAGAAGGAGATAAAGTAGGCAAAAATAATTATTAATATGCCTACCTGTTTTTTCAAAATACTTTTGATAAAGCCCCTCCATAAAACAGGGTGCCATGGGACAAGGGTGAAAATTATCCTATAATCATTAAGAAGCACTTAAAAAAGGAAAAAAAAAAAAAAAGAAAAATACAGTTAGAAAAGGTGATCACTTTTACCTATAGAGAGAGAACCACAGGAATCAATGATATTGAACATATTCCTAAGTGATCTGTGAAAAGCTATAATGGCTACCAGGTTTACTGATGTGGTGTTTTTTTAAGGAAGTAGGAACTAGGGAGTAATATGTGGTAATACACAAGTCAGGACAGTAGTGTTTCTATATTCTTTTCTTTAACCTTTGCTCCTGCTCAATATAGTTTTAAATGGACTTTAAGTCCAATTTAGTATCGCAGTTCTTGTGTTACGATACAAAGATCTGACTAGATAAAGATATTATTTAATTTCAGACTGCTTTATAGTTTCTAAAAGATTTTCTGGTGCTAATTCTGTATCTTTCTGAGCTTCCCCAGTTTCGTATGTCTGACCCGAAGAACCAGGTCTTTTGGGACAATGATCTGACTGTACTATTTGCACATACATGCTGTCTTCCCCTAAGGCAATCAATATGCTACCCTTGGTACAGTGAGATTTTTTTTAAACACAAAGGCCACTAATTCCATGGAAGACTTTTTTGGGGATTTGAAGATTATGGAGCAACATGAAGGGGAGTAAGCTAACAGAACTTAAAATTTAAATTTAACCCCTATATGAACTTTTTATCCAGACAGCAAACAGATTGAATTATTAACCAAAAGTAATGTTAGACAACAGGAATTAGCTCCTTTTCTTGGTTGTTGCACATACAGCTTATGAAGATACAAACATACTAAAGAAGATAAGAAGACATAATTTTTTTTCCAGTCTGGAAAAGATATTTTCCTTTACTTCATGTTGCCTGGCCCTCCAGGTTTTAACATCTGTGGAATAGAAAGATATTTTTTTCTTTGATGTATAAATAAAATTAAACTGATTGCTACAAAAATCTTTACAAATTATTTTGGCATATTAAGTAATTACATCATGCTGCTTCTAAAAAGATTGTGTACTGAACTGTGGTGATGATTCCTCTCCTCCCTCCCCTTTACCCCCACCCCCGTCTTACTGCAGTTATTGAAAATGGGGCTTCGGTTTTAGTTCTTTCTTACTTCTACAGGTCTAATTGTAAGAATGAAAGAAAAATTATGTCTATTTTAAATCTAAAGATGGATAAGAGCAAATATTCAAACACTTTGTGCTCCACGTTTCCACATGTTATAATTGAGATCCTCCCAGTGAAGTTACTGTTAGGAAATTATGTAACTGGTTAAGAATCAGATATTTCATGATTTCATTTTTTTTTTCCTGTAGTTCCAGTGGTATTATATACTGTGGTTTCAAATGAACAAGCAATGAATTTGCTTAAAAAAAAATCCCAGCCAACTGTAGTCAGGTTGTAATATGTATCTTTCTACACCACTTCAAAATTGGATTACGCTAAACTATCATTTAATGAAAAATTTGTTGCAAAATCTGTCTAGCTTTTACATGGATTTTTATTTTTCTCTAAGTAGTACATAACTTTTCATAATTATGTTTGAATGGTTTGTATCTTACAAATAAGTTTTCTGCAGGAATTCTGGAGGCATTACTTGGAAACCTCTTAGAAAAGAAATGAAGTATAGTTGAGTGTAATTTAGCCTGAACTGACTCATTAAAGAGAAAGTCAAGAGGATGCTTCATAACACATTAAGGAGTCCCAGAATGTTAGTGTATTAAACTGAGATAGCAGCCACAGTTGGGAGACTACCATCTCAGTGAACTACACTGCTAACTCATTTATATATTTAGCTGAAAAATGCAGGTGCAAACCAAAAGAAGACATTCCCTAAACTCTTAATATTTCAATATCTTTTGTAATACAAGTACCTATACAATTCTGACCATGAGCAAAAAATCCAGTCCATGCATAAGACACTTGCACATCCATATACAAGTTCTTCAAAATTCATCATGAACAGTGCCTAAATATCAGCAATTGTTTGTTTTTATCTATATCATGATGGGGTAAAACTTAATTTCTGCTAAAATCAGAGTCACTTTTTCTTGTGTTATTGAATATTGTAAAATCTTCCATCACATTTTTGGCTTTCTAAATATGCATGAACAAGTAAAACAATTGTTGACATACATAATGGCTAAAATATATTTGACATTTTTGCATATCTTGATGTTTGATTAATTTTTGTATAAGCTATTCCTGCTTGAACTTCTAATGAATAATTATTATGGAATAATACAAAGATTATTTATTCTTATTGCAATATATTTCTTATATTATAGCCAAAGAACCCAATTAGAATTTGAGGCCTTTGTTAGACTGAAAGCTCTTATGTTAACATAAATTCATATCTGCCTTTAAATTATCTTGCATAATGTTGGACCTGATAGCATGATAGGAATATGTAGAATGCTTTCTTGTTGCCTAAATTTTGCCATAGACTCTTTTTTGGATCAAATAATTTATTCTTAATCCTTCCACCCCGTTTAGTCATCCTTTTAAAGATTGAATAAATTGCCTGGCAGAAAAGAAGCAATGTAGTATTACATGTATTCCATATGCAAAGGTACGATTACATGTATAAATTATGCATAAACTGTTATGTTCATGCAATTTGATGTACTTCAGAGACCAAAAACATAGACAAATAACTAATTTCATTAAAAGAAGCTTATATATTTAGACTGCATTTTGAAATAATATGTTTGCTATAATTTTGTGATGAATGAAAAAGCTTAATTTACCTGTTGGGGCAGCTTGTTTTATTGGGGTGCATAGATTGGGAAACATAGATTATTTCATTCACCATTTCCTATAATTTCTAAGCCTTTTCTTCCAATACCTGTGTCCTGATTTCACTGGGATAGAGGTAATTTTCTTCTAGTAGCTGGTGCACTGCTGTGTTTCAGCTTTAGTCTGAGAATAATGTTGATAAAACACTGATGGTTTGGTTGTTGCAAAGTAGCACTTACCCTGACCAGACTTTTCAGTTTCTCATGCTTTGTCGGTGAGGAGAGGCACAAGAAGCTGGGAGGGAGCAGATACAGGACACCTGACCCAAACTAGCCATGCCACAGCACGTCATGCTTGGTATATAAACTGAGGGAAACTTCCCAGAAGGGACTGATTCCTTCAATTCTCTCCATGC
>JBCJKH010009761.1:0-22196 GCA_039877255.1 Loriculus beryllinus | reverse complement strand
CACTCTCTCTGCCAAAATAATTCTGACGTGTTCAAATATATTGAGGGACAAAGCTCTTAAATATTCTGGGAATGGCAAAGTTTAGGGTATAATGGAGGCCAGGCTGCAACCGTGTGCTCACTGGGAGCATCCCTGCCCTCTCTGTCTGCATCACAAGAGCATTGTTCCCATCTCATCCTGCTGTGAGATGTGGAGTCAGGTTGGTGACTCCAGTATGGTAGAGAAACCCCAACAGAAAGTCTGCCCCTAGGTGATGTGTCCACAGAAAAAAACAGTTCCTTTGACAGTGATTAAATACAAAGACAGCCATCCTCTTTGCTTGTATTGCTTAAGATTGATCTGTCAATACCTAATTTTTTCACCATCAGTAAAACCCTTTTGAAATCTCAAAGGAAAAAGAAAGGGGAGAGGCGAGACTCTAAACTAAAAAAGGTTATTTTAAGAGTTTTGCCTGAAAATAAGTAGTTCTAAATTAGACTCTCACTTGCCTTTTAAAGCAAAGTCATCTCATTTAGATGACTATATTCTTATCCTTATTAAAACATTCTTTATTCTTATCCTTATTAAAACATAGGAGAATGTTTATGGTTGCATTTGCCAAAGTAGCTTTGGCATTTTCTTCTCTTGGAAATTCACAAGTGAAGTTTGCCAAATCATCTCTGTATGTTATGACAAAGACAGAAACAGTAACTTAGGAAGTGAAATCACTGCTGATGCTACTTTAATAGGCAAGAAACAGCTGATGTTGCTTTTGTTTGATTCCAGTGAGGAATGCTGTCCTACTCTCTTTCTTTGCTCCCAAAGCATCAGGTACTGGGATAATCAACTAGTTGCAAGACTGAAGGCATTTCAACCGCGCGTTATCAGCATTTTCCTTCTTGCTCACAAGCCTAAGGGACTCTTTTCCCTATTTGGCATTATTCTAGGCTGGGATCAGTTGGCACAGTTTGCCCTCTGCACATATTTGTTAGTGGTGGGAAACCCTGCACAAGGGAGAAGACAGAGCTTCTGCTCAGTGTAGCTGTGCTTGGCAGGGCAATTTGCCACAGCCCCAGTTAGCTGATTTTGTTTTTAATCTTTTAGGTTTGTTTCTGGTCCCTGTCTTCCTAAACCTCAGCTGGTAAATACTTGTGGAGTTGTTTTAACATGCTAGCCAGAGAGGTGTCAACTTGCTGTCTCATCTATAGTAAACTCTGTGGGAAGAGACCGCTTCTCGCCGCATCATTTGATGGAAGTTAGCACAGTGTTTTCAGTTCCCATGGGAGCTGCCCTGCTTGCTGCCCTTAGATATCATGTCTAAGGCAGTCATTTGGTTTCATTCTCTAATCCATGGATAGAGAGAGGCACCTGGAGCAGACAGCTCACTCTGCAATGCAGGGATGGGCAGAGCTGCCAGCTGGGGTCTCTCCTAGCTCAAGTTAGCTGTGTTAAATCCTGAGGCTGATTTCAGATCATGCTGTCACAGGTCCTGGGGTTTATGCTTTTATCTTGTCTTCAGGACAATGTTGCCCTAATGGTGATGTCAGGTCACCTTGGTGGGGTTGTGAGGGTCTGGCAGATGGGGGGTGTCCAGTGAGGAGTGCTTTCCCACCACAGGGAGCAGAACTGGTACACAAATACAGTGGAGCCTTATACCAGATGTGCTGTAGTTACCTTCCTGTGCCAAGTGTCTCCTCTGGCTGGCATTGATGGCTTTATTCATGCAGGTAGTAGCCAATGCTGCGCTTGTGATCCAGGTTTTGAAAGCTCAGCGCTTTGCACTTGTGGCTAGAGAAAAAGTGGAAAGATTCAGCAAGTACAATGGGTTATTCCTGCCCCAAATTTCAAGTGGTTTAGTTTGGGCGGAATTATTTACTGCAAGAAATCCAAACTGCTTGTTTCCAGTGTTTCATAAACAACCGAACCCCCAAAGCAAAACCAAACCCTACCAAAACCCCATCAGATGGAGACATTTTACATTTCCATCTTGTTGCTGCTGAAAGAAAAAGGTTTGCAATGAAGAATATGAAACTCCAGTAGTGTGCAGCCTGACTTGGATGCAGTTCCACATCTACACAGAATTGGAGGAAAGCAGGATTGGGGAAGAGCATAGCAAAAACTGAGCTTGAGAAGTAACCTCCTTGCCTCACCAGATGGATCAGGGCTTTAAGGATCATGCCTGATATGGCTTTAGAAGTGAATTTCCTTCTGCACCTCCTCATTAGCTGCCGTCAGGTACTTAGGCAGGGCTCGCAATGGCCATGGTGATTTCCTTTCCCTCCCCAGGTATTCTTCTACTCACATTCCAGTCCCCAGGGTTAATATCTTCATCATGTTTTATCTGTGGCCAAGTTTGGCAGCCAGACACTCGCTCTCACCTGTTTCTTCATTTGTTTCACATGCACTCCTTTTACAGAGAAAACATCACTGGCAAAACCAGAGGCTGACATCACCGTGCTTGGGGTCTGTTTATTTATCCTTTCATCACCTAGTAAGTATCTAGGACAAACAATATTGAACTGGAAGACACGTACCTACCTTTCATAACCTCTTCATTTTCTTTAAATGCCCCAGCCTTGGGCTGTATTTGACGTGAAGCTCTGGGAACTGCATTCATAAACCAGATACTCAGCTGTTGTAAGTTACTGTAGCTCCATTACAGTGATACTAGGCTGATTTATAGTAGCTGACCTGTGCAGAAGCCAAGGAGAACACATATATATGGCAGACATTCCAATAACTAAATTAAGCACGGGAAAATGCAGGCTTGGAAAATCCTCCTAACCAAGTCTGTGAGTGCCTGGAACAGGTACCCAAGCAAAGTGTTGGAAAGTTTACCTTTTGTGTGTATTGCAATATGGCAGGGCTAAGTGTTTGGAGAGCTAGGAACTACCCAGGAATATATTAACCAGATGCTGCACATGCCTGGGTAGAGAGCATAGTAATAAAATGACTTCACTCCTGAGAAAAACGCTCAGATTGAAACCTGGCCAGTTCATGGGTATTTCTGTACTGAGTCACAGCGTTGGTGTGTGCACCTCTGGACAATGCACTGCAGAGCTGGTGACAGCATAAACAGGAGATAACGATTATCAAACCAGGTCTGAGCAAGGATCTGGCTAGTTTGGCTTCAGTGGCCAGAAGCTCATTTATAGGCAGATAAGCAGACATCGTCCCCATCCCCACCTATACCTTCTGATGGTGTGCAGGTCACCTCAGATGAAGGTCATGCTTGTGGTAAATACCACTTGATGGCTTTTTCCCTAAGAGTTAAGACATGTATTTGCTCAGCCACTCAGCCCGTGCTGGCACTGTGCTCTGCCACTGCATGGGGGCATTGCATTCAGCTCTCCACGTGTTCATGTCCATGTGTGCGGGCAGCCCTCTGACACATCACACGGCCCAGCCTGGTGTGAGGTAAGGGTAAACTTGTTCTGTCCATCATATACAACATCATCCACAGTCCTCTCAGCAGTTTGTTCTGCTGTTTGAAATTCATGCCAATTCAGAGTTCACTTGTGCTGAGCTCTGTGTGTTGTACTCCAGCATCACTCACATAGGTGTTGACACTGAATCGAGAGAAGGGCTTGAGGATGCCTGAAGGTAATTCATTGAGAAGCGAATGAGAAAGCTGGCCCTGACCTCCATGCCCTGTCAGCAAGATCCATGCCAGTCTTTTCTCCAGGGGTGGTTCTCACCTGGGATGTATAAACACGGAGAATATCCTGTCGTGTTGGCTTGGCTGTGAATGATTCTTGCCAGGGCTCTGCCTCATGCCAGGCAGCTATTGCTCCCACCAGGATCTTTGCTGTAGTGGCTACTTGGCTGCATGTTCAAACTGTTCAGTGTGGGATCTGTCCTGATGTGTCATCATCCATTTCACAAGGATGCTTTTCTCATAGCAGGCACCTTGTGTGCCTGGTATGTGTCGCAGGAGTGCTGCCAGAGCCTCCTTCTGCTTCATCACTACCTCTCTCTTGAAAGAGCATAACTTCTTTGGTTTCAGCATTAAACAGACTTTAGTGAGGAGGACTTGGGGTTTGTTCAGCATTTTTCGTTGAAATATCTTTAGATGCCTAGACATGATGTAGAGCTCCTTCAAAGGTCTGCACCCTTGATGGTGCCCATCATGTCCTCTGTTTTACGCATCACCAGAAATCAGTCTGAAGAGTTGCAAGTGCATAACTACACCCATCGGGCTGCTGTGTAACTAGTGACCAAAGTGAACCAGTAGCATGGTACATTGCCTGCCCTTGTTCTCCACCAGTGTTTTCATTCCCCTCTCAGCCAGGCAGCATACAGTCAAGGTCTGTAGTAACAACCAGTGAAGAAGGACTGGGCTTTGTGAGCTTTAGCAAGTAAGGCAGAGAATAAAACATGGTCCATTAACCTGCCAGAAAAGATACATGGAAGACATAGGAACAACTCCTAAACCACCCTGCTAGAACATGAGATTTTTTTTTTTCTTCCCTAAACTGATTTCCTTATGAATTACTTTTTTACTGCATAATAACTACCAAGAAAAGTATGTTTTAGTTATTCACATTGACCTTTTAAACTTCCAAGAGAACTGCACATTTTCTGAGGCCCCATGTAGGGCCTATTAATAATTATGCACTCCCACTGAGCTCCATTGATTAGTTTGGGTCCTATTTCACACTGTGAAATGAAGAGAAAAAAAAGAAGTCCCTAGTGTTTGTGTATGTTCTTTCTTTTTATGTTCAGCCCTCCTCGGCTGTAGATCAAGTTTTTGCTGTTAGAACAGGTTTCGGCCCATGTGGATGCGTTGCTATGCCATGGGCTCCCAAAACCAGGAAGAAGGCAAGATCGGGTGTCAGGGAAAGAGGGAAAAGGTGCGACCTGTGATCCAGCAATGACAGCAGAGTTCAGCTAATGTGATAAGGGGCAATGTGAGTGACAAGACCATGCATTAGTATGCTACAGCCTCACTCATGCCTACGCTTTCATTTCTGCTAGCAAACATTTCTTTGTGAATAAATCTACTTTCTTGGCAATGCTGTGTTAGTGCTTTAGTTTCATTAAAGGGCCTGGAAACACCCCAGTGGTTCAGGCTGAGATATATAATACTGCTAACACAGATTTGTTTCATAACCCACAAACTATTAAAAATATTAGTGTTCTCTTGGGAACTGCCTTTCAAGATTCCCTTTCTCTTTCTCACTTTCAGAGCTGGGCTAAGACAGCCAGCAATAATGCAAAGCAAGCTCAATTTATTCAGTTAAAAAAACAGATAACACACACATTTTACTACTTTCTTCGTCTGAATGTTGCTTTGTGTTGCACTTCTTATCCAATGTAAACAGCCATAAAGGAGAGTTGCTGAGACAACATGTGGACATTTCAAAAGGTAGACTTTACCCGTCCAAAGGGAGATGACTTTTTGTTGGGAGTGAATTTAGTCTGGGACTTTGTAACGGGATATGTTAGTCCCTTCAAGACTGAGCAGGGAGCTCCAAGTCCCTTCAGGACTGAACAGACCTGTATGTGTGTTGGGGGGGTCTTTATTCCACCCGTCTGACACAGAAAATAATAATTGCAAGCAAAGTTAATGGTCCCTGGAGGGAGCTCAAGCAGTGAGTAGGTCCAGAATCCAAAGTGAGGGCTGTTGGGACTTGTGAGTCTGGGAGCAAGGACAGGAGGCTGGTTCCAAAACCCCCTCTCCTGTCAGCCAAGGTTGTGCAGGCAGTTTCTTCTTGATGATCTACCAGCTCGATTTACTTCTGGTGCTGGAACTGTGTGTGGGTAGGAGCCAGGAAAGCTGATGGGGATGTTAAGAGGAAGGGAGCTCCAAGAGGTTTATCAGGGTTTGGCTTTGAGTTTTGTTAATGCACCTTTTGGGGCCATTGGGTATCCAGGACGGAGATGAGGCAAGGAGGACAAGGAACTCAGTCATGGGCTGTGGAAGCAGCCTTGCTGTCCAGATCATCCGAAAGCGTCATGGGTGAACTGGAGCGTTGTGTGTTAGAGATGGGCAGAAAACCCCATATTTCAGTAACTCTAATTTGGGTGTTCAGTTAGGCATGGTGAACATTGGCTTTCCCCTTCACTTATTCCCTGGGAGAGTCAGAATTGGGTGACAGTTGTTACAAGGAGATATTAGGCTGCTTCTTTTACTTACGTCTGTCACAGTAACACCAAGACATCCCAGCAGACATCAGAGCATCCCAGCCCATTGTCCCCATATGGTTTCTGTGGCTCACCACATAGCATAGGCTGTTGCTATTTAGTTAAGGAAAACAAAGGGTGGAGGACAAGTGGGCTCTTTGTTTTACAGAAGGGGGATGGAGCACAGAGGAGCAATAACTTGCCCAAAGTCACTCAGGGAGTCATGGGCAGAACTGGGAACTGTGATGTCGCTCCCTTTCATCCCAGTGAGAATCCTACCCACAAAATAATCCAGTTTAGTTCTGCTGACAAAGCAATATTTAGAAATAGTTGCTTAAGTCCCGGCTACTTTGCATAGCAACCTGATTCATGGGGAAGTTTTTATTATCCAAGATTGACAAGTCAAAGCTTGAGATTTCTTTTTTTCCCTGGTTCGTTTGAAGAAGGTGTGAAGGAACTTCTGAACTGCCGAATCCAAATCTGAACCAAATTTTCCCCTCTTTGAACTCTGCTTATTGCAGACTGTAATAACATTCATCCACATTTCACAGGGTGTCCTTGCAGATGGAAGGAAATACGGTAGCGCTGTTTGACACAGAAGAAATTAGATTTACGTGAAATTCCCTTTCCCTGTGTCCCTCACTTTATTTCCAACAGACCTAACAGTTAACAATCAGCAGTGTTTCACTTTCAGACAGTGTGGTTTTCATTACAGAGGCTAAGGGAGTTTAAAATGCTCTCCGAGCACACAGCACACATAACATCCTACCCCATTTCTTCTGATTTCCCTTTGCGGCACTAGCGTTACAGATGCTGTACAGAACGTGTTAGAGGACACTGCTTTTATTTGCCATCATTACAAGGAGGAAATATATTTAGAGCCATCTGTTCAGGCTCTTTGATTTCAGCTGAATGTAAGACATCTTTGATGAAGAGTTGGTTTTGGAGCATGGCTGTGTCAAAGCCTGGCAGGCGTGCAAGTCGAGGGAATATGGCATCACAACATGCCTCCAGCCTAATCGGCAGGTGTGGACAGCACGGCTTTACCGGGAGGGGGAATTTAAGCTCTCACCTTGTCAGAGTTACCTTTCCTCAGTGGGAAGTTCAGTTCTGTTTAGGTTTCATGTGGGGTCAGCACGGAGGGTGAGGACCTCAACATGGGGAGTGATCCCATATGCTGGAGGCTTCTCTCTGCACAGCAATACAGGAGCGAGGGTGCAGCGCCTCCACCTCGCCCTAAGAAGCATAAGCATCCTTTATTTGCCAGGCTCGGAGCCTGAAATAAAGTCAGTATGGTGTTTTTGGAAAGCAAAGCATGCTTTCCCTGGGAGCGAGGGTACTTTAGGAGGTGCTACTGAGACTGAGCTGGACAGAGTTTGTGCCTTTTTTTCCAAAGAAATGGCGAAATTTCAAAGACAACACTGGGGATTTTGAGAAGCAGAGAGAGGTTTTTGAGTATAATCCCTGTCTGTTGGCTTTCAGATGCATGCCTGAATAAAATCTGGGAGCAGTTGTTTTCCTCTTAGGGGTTGAGATACATTCACACGTTGGATTATACCTTGCGAGAGCTTGTTTCCAGAATGGCTCCTTATATGATGCCAAAACTTGTAAGGATGAGTTATACGGGGTTTCTGGGGCCATGAAGGGCTTGTTCTGTCTCTGCTTCTGCCCACCTGATCTTTAGGCTATATTACTGTCAACTACTGTCAGCCCTAATGGAAAAAGGCAAAAAGAAAGATCTTAGGGGTCAAGTACTGTGCAAACACAGTTTAAACTTTTTTCCTTTCTGTGCAGTTTCAGAGTATATCCCTGAAATAAAAAGTTATGTCCTAAAGAATCTGCTTTCTACATTTGGATTTCCATAAGTATGATGAACAATATTCAATTTATGTAAACTCTGTTTTAGGTTGGCATACTGCACACCACAGTCATCATATAAGGTGCACCATTGTAGGACTTGATAGAACATTTACTTCATGCTGTGTGAAAACTATGTAACAGCACAACATAGCATAGCTCTCTTTTAGTGGTGTGAATCTGTGGTAGGTGGCTAATGCTGCACTCATTTGTGGTCAATATATGTAGAAAATCAGGCTTTGCAGTTTAAAAATCACCATGAACATGCTTATTTTTGTCAAAATAAGACAATATGGGACAAGGATAAAATAATTCTTTTAGGGTTATGTAAGTACTGGTTTGCACCTTTATTACAACAGGTGGGAAATACTGGAAGCTTCATAGTTCAGACTTTACAGTGAACCAGGGATGATGCAGCTCTTCATAAAGCTTCCTTTTATTCTCTAAAGTGCTAATCTCTTATGTAGCTGCTTATAAAAGCAAGGAAATCCTCAATGAAAATTTATAACCACATTAAACAGTTCCTTTATGAAAAACTTCTTTATAAAAATAATGGAAATCAAACACTTCAGATATGTATAAATATGTTATACATATATACAGACATATATATAAAAATCAGCAAGACTAGAGCAAAGCAGTGTAGGTTGCAGCTTTCTCTGGAAAATCCTCATCAGAGAAGATCCCTGGTGTTGCCTGTGGTAGATGCTGTATGGTGGGGTGAGGTCATTGACTCTAGTATCAATACTGGTGATAGATTTGATACAGCCCGTTTACAAAAACACTATTAAAACTTTCGTGGTGGCTGAGTTCTTGACAGTTTAAGTTGTTGGGGTTTTCTCTTTTTACTCGAATGTGTTTGTTTTCTGTGAGAAGCTGTATCCATATTGAAAGCCCATTGGCCAAACCCCATAGTGTTCATTCCAGGAGACTTTGGTGGGTGGCCAAAGGATTAGGGATTTTTTCAACAAAAGTACAATATTTTCCATTAGAAAAATCCCCTCTGATTTTCTGGGAAACTCTGGTACTTAGCTTCACATGTATCTTATCTTTGTCATCATTGTCAGAAACTTAACTGGCATTTCTCTCTGACATTTTTAGAAAGGAATATTTATACTAGAAACAATGCAAATAAAAATACATTGGCAGAAACGAGTGACATTTACAGGCTGATATAGTCCTGACATTTTTATGCTGCCAGTGGGAATTTTGCCTGTTTGATGACTGATTCTGTCATTCCTACATCACCTGGGTAGACCCTTTCAACTCAATACATCAACTTAGCTAACGTCCCCAGTCTTCTCGCTAGTGAAACTCGTGGCTGGGGAAGGAGGTGAAATGAAGCCCAATGTTGTACATAATGAGCAGTGTTGTTGACCCACTGTGCTGTGATGAACCTCAGTCACCACCTTGGTTAGAATGGCAGGGTTTGAACCAGAAAGCTTATGTGCTGTTTGATATATAACTAATTATGTCTTCCAGTTCAGAGGAATAATCAATTCATAATCCCTATGGAATAGGTACAGAGGGTCCTATGGGACATTTTCACTACAGGATTTTTAAAGTCCTGTTCTAGAGATGAAGCTGCCCCTTTTGCTGAGGTCTAGCACAAGACGTGCACTGGCCAGTGACCTTACTTAGAGATGTGAATTGAATTTGAAGGATTTTGTGACATCCTTCATCTCTGCTGAAAAAAGAAGAAAAAAATAAGTGAAACTTGGGGAAATTTCTTACACTGGTAGACATGAAGAGCTCTGTCTGTTTAGCATGGTGGGTTGGGCGTGAGGAGATACCTTGACCGGGTACAAGTACTGGGTACCAAGTAACATTTGTGTATACCCAAAAATGACATAACCAGCACCAATGGCAGGAAACGGATGCTGGTGAAACACTTATTAAGAAAGAGACTCTAACAGCCAGTGTCATTACCTGCTCTAAGTCTCCAAAGGCAGGGCTGGGTTCTCAGTCTCCCGATGAGTTTTAGACTGGATGTTATTCTCATGTTCAGCCAGTGCCTCCTGGAAGAGACATCGTCTGTATTCTCGGGGAGGGGGTTGGCCTCAAGACTGTACTGAAACAATGCAATGAGAGAAATTGTGATGTTTTATGTTTAGGTTATTTCAGCTTTAAGCATCTGAGGGAAGGTCAAATCAAATAAAATAATCTCATAATTACTTCTGGCCTTAAATCTGTGAGTCTGGGAGGAAGGAGGAATGATTGCCAGGGAAGAGCTCGGGTACACAAATTATTTGCTTATTTTTCCAAAGGACTGCAGCTGTTGTAAGGAAAAACTACTGCCTCTTCCAACAAAACTTGTCCTGCTTATAAACCCTCTTTGTTATTTTGCAATGTTGAAGAAGATTTGTGCTAGCATTTTTTCATTAAGACACAAATAGATCAACACCAGTGGAATCTGAAAGTGGTAAGAACAAGAGGGTAATCAGGCATTGGAACAGGCTGCCCAGGGCAGTGGTGGAATACGCTCATCTACGCTACCAGGTGTGGTGGACTTGGCAGTGCTGGGGTAGTGGTTGGACCTAATAATCTTAAAGGTCTTTTCCAACTTACTTGATTCCATGATTCTAATTAAATCCTGACTAAATACTGTTTAAGTAAGGCCCATTCATTGACATTGGGATGATTCGCTGGCTTGTGTTGATTTTGATGGCAAATGAATGTCTTCATATTTCATTTCACTAACGCTTTGATATCACTTTGCTTTATTGGCTTGATTTTTTTCTTTTTGACATAAAATAGCTTCATCTGTTATACTCTAGAATTATAATTAGGTGCTGTTAGTTTGTCAGTGGAAAAGGAAACAGTTTTGCTGTTACTGAAATGAAATGCTTCAACAGGTTCAAAATGCATTGTTTGATGTTGTGTTTGGTTTTATTCCCCAATTTTTGCTCCAGGAGAAATTTTGAAAACGGGTTTTTTTTTTTTTGTTCTCAATTTGAAATGAAGACAGGCTTTGGGCTTGGTCTCCGGCTCTGCAGAAATGCAGCTTCTTTGTATTGTGGAGGCAGAACAAGCAATAAAATGATGCTGACGTCTCTGAAGAAAAAGCCGTCCAGGTGAACAGATTTTAAAATGTGGAAAAAACAACATGCCTGGAGCAGGAATTGGAATTCACAGCTGTTTGGTCCATGTCTGGTTACAAAGAAAACCCCAAACTTCCACTGTGTTGAAGCAATTACATGCTGTTGCCCACTCCTTTTGCTCCACTTGGCGCCGTAAGAGAGGAAGAGCAGAGCCGAGGAGGCAGACGTTACAGCTCTGCAGTTTCAGTGGCAGGGAGAGCAAACAGCACTGATTTTTTGAGGTCAGTTCATAACCAAGAGAGAATGGAAAGGATTGTGCAAGTGGAAGACAGGGCCAGAAACAGGTCGGCTGAAGGCAGAGTCCCAACAACACGTCGTTTATCTGGTTATGAGAATTGTCTGATTTTTCCAGGGTGCGTGAATCTACCCACTTCACTTCTTCTGCTCAGTTGATGAAAAGCTGGGAAATAAAAGAGGCCAGATTTGAATTTTTGAAGCAATGAAGGAGTCAGGATGTCGAGGTGAGGGAGGGACAGAGAGTGTTGGTTTAAAATAATTCAGAAGAAGTCAAGGGTTGATGTTCCTTGGCAGGTGCTGTAGGTTGCAGAGCTTTATTTTTGTGTTTTTCTCAACAGAGAGAACTGCATGTTCAGGCACAAAGTTTGCTGCTTCTGACCTGCATGTCTTCTGGGAAGAAACAGCTGAATGACTTGCAGGTGTCAAACTAGTCAGGGTAGCCAGGTAGCCATCAGAAAGAAGTACCCCTTTCAAGCCAAATTCTTCTAGCAAACCCAACCGTTTGCTGTATAAAGCAATCCACAATTCCTAGTGTGCTGAATTTTATAGCCCTTAGGAAAGAGAGAAAGACAAACACAGGAAGGGAGGAATGCCGCAGAAACTGTTTTTGTTAGAGGGAGGTTTGATTTCTCTTCCAATGCAGCGTTCTTGGGTTTGTTGTTTAGTTTTGATTTATTTTTCTTTTCCTCCTTGTGGTAATGGCACATGTAGCTGGCTTTGTTTTCTACATGCCAGGTAGTAATTAAAATTAGCAATTTGGTAATCAGCGTCTTTGCCTTGGGCACTAGAAACAGGTATACTAAATAATGCCAAAAGCTGTTTCAAAACCAAAGGTACTGATGGTGAGGACCTGTAGTTAGGCAGCTCTGTTGAATTCAGTGCCTCCAGTTGGGAGAGAGGATGAGGCCCAGCGACAAGTCAAGTCTTGTCATCTGCCATCCCAGGTAATAGGTTGTGTGAAGTTTCCACAGCTTGGCCTGAAATCTTACAAGTAACATCTTGTGATGGAGATCAGGATCATATCCCTGAAATCTGTCCATTGAGATGAACAGAGCAAAACATTTTCAGCAGTGCAAATTTACACCAGCGAGCCTCATACATGTATCACCCCTTCAATAAAGCCCACAAAAGGGACCCAAATTCCGTGTTGTCCCATCATAACCCATCCCTTCATTTCTCCTGCCCCTGGGTCCTCGCACAGGCGCAGTGATGGGTATGGGCAAACTGAGGCTGCCATCACACAGGGATGGCACCTTCCCTCTGTCTCCTGCGAGCACTGATGTCCTCTCCACTCCCTCCCAGGGAGCTAGGAGCTGGTCCAGCAAGGCCAGCCAGCACTAAACCCAAGACTCTGCTTTTCTACTCCTTTTATTACAGCCGGTGAAAGCGGGCATTGGCTAACAGGCGCTGTGGTCTCCACTGATTGTGTTTGTGGTTGGGTGCTCAGGAGTCCTGATTTCTAGTCCTGGCGTTGCTGTTTGCTCTGTGTGTGGCCTTGGAAGACTCACTCAGCTCTGCAGCACAGCACATTTTCCTTCTGTTGGATGGGGAAGTGACACCTGCGTTGCTTGAAGGGCCAAGCCACAGCTGGGATGAACAGTAGTGTCTTGCTAATGAGTGTAACCTCTTCTACGAGCAGCTATGAGCTATGAAAATAAAGGGTATTGCATGTGAGTCCTGAAGCACTTACATCCTATCCCAGATATGAAGATGCTGAAGTCATGAGTCCTTCTTTGCCAATTCTTTGAAAAGAAGGTATATAATCAAATGGCACCAGCTACTGAATGCTCATATATTGGCTTATTTCTTTAGAGGCAAGTGTGAGGCTGATCTAACTGATAGAAAAGAATTGCATTAGTAATGGGATGCTGCATGGTGGGGTGGGAACAAAGGAGGTTGCAGCTCCTTGGTTCTGCTTTCCTCTCTCTGCAGTGCTCAGGAGCTGTGCTTGGAGTTTAATCCGCTTGTATGGCCCCTCACTCTGTCCAAGATAGTTCTGTTACTGGGTGCATATCTCATGATGGTGAGGGACCCTGTTCAGAATCTTGGATGTTGGAGCTGCCCACTATAGTGTGGTGTAAAACACTCTCCGAATGTGGCTGCTCCCTTGGTTAGAAAGCTCAGGGAAACTAGACTTTGTTGAGACAGCCTCTGAATATACTGCTGAGTCAGTGACAGCATAGTATCATTGGTACAATGAATAGGTCTGCATATGCAGAGTTGTGTGCCTCAGTTTCCCCAGCTGTAAAGGGGAAGGGATATTTTCGTTGCTCTAATAAGAGGGCATGAATTACTGTAGCTTAGATATTGCCTAAGCTAAATCCCTGGATGGAAACCTCCTTCCATCTGCCCCAGCACTAACAAACCTATGTGATCCTATTGTCTCTGAGCAGTCAAGGGCATCTGAAGTCCTGAGTCCTTGCTGGGACTAGCAGACAGTACTCATGGATCTGTAAGGATGGAGGTCTTAAGTGAGGAATTAAGTGGGGGATAATTCCTATGTGTGCCCACATGACTTAGGAAGGAGTCTACTCCTTTTGCCTTGAGAAAGAACTGGGTGAAGCACGTATTGGCCTGTTCCCTGGAGAAGTGGAAGGAGGGCTGCAGGGTCCAGGTTCTCATTATATTTGCCTCCTTCCATGCCTGTTGCAGTAACGTCAGCAGAATCGACCGTCAGCCGCTGCAACAGGAGATCTTTGTAAGGTGTGAAGGCATCAAGCTGAAGGAGTATATGGTAAAACAATACCACATGTTGAAAGCACAATAGGAGCGAATCCATTTTGGCACAGCCTTCCACATGAAATCCCTTTTAATTTCAGTGACATCACAGCCCCAGTCTCAGGGAACCTACAGCAATATTTTCTGTGCCATAAATAAACCCACTTGGGGACTAATAAACTAAACCGTCGCTAATTTGTAATGTGCCACTTTTGCAGTAGCATCCAAAATTCATATGCGCTAAGATTCCAGGGCTGGAAAGAATGAGGTGGCTTGTCCCTAACCACTGCTTAAGTTTTTAAGTTCCACTGGTGAGTCGGGTGCAGTTCGGCTTTAGTGAGACCCCTGGGGAAGCACGGCCATCTCAGCCTCCAGTCATAGGGAAAACAAAAAGGCTATTAAAATAAAAGCATACCTATAAATAAAATCAAATTCAGGGAAATGATGTCTTTGTGACCAAAACAGGAACACTTGTGCCATTCAGGGGCCTCGCTTGCGCTTCTGACTATCACCACTGATAAGCAGGAGCGACTTCGCATCGATATAGTTTATAGGCACAGGTGGGCCCTCTTGCTTTTAAGATCTCTCTGCTTGTGATTATTGCTTGGCTCAGTGAGGCCTTTTGGTCTGGTTGTGAGCAGAGGGGAGTGTGGCATCGCAGCGGGGCAGGTTGGTGCTTTCTGGTGTAGCTGGTTATTACTCTCATTGCAAGTGTCCCGTGTGTACCTTGGTCTCCCTCTTTCAGTGTGTTGTGCTCTGCTCGTTGGGGCTGATTTTAGATCAGGCTGCACTTTTTCCAGGATAAAATAATGCTTCAGGAAACACAGAGATGCTGCTTTCCCAGCATCTGCATGGGACCTGTTAGGAGACGGTTTTGAATTCCCCCCTTTTGTTACCACCACAGAAGGTGATGTTCTCTGTTTTGTCACACCTTAGGAGTGGGAAAGTTTGCTCTTTCAACTTTTTGGGCTCATATCAGCATGAAAGCAAGTGTCAGAGGACTGGGATTTCTCTCAGGACATAACACTTTTTTCTGACAGCTCTTTGGGTGGTTCAGGATTGGAAAGGCATTCAAAGCAACCTCAGACAGCTGAGTATCTGCCAGTTATCACAGTAGCATCAAACCCCTCCATAGCTTTGCTTCCTCTTTGCAAATCCTTTGTGTCCAGAACTGGCCTCATCCTCCCGTTGTATAGATAGTCTGCAGCATTTCTCACAGTGAAGTGGTACTCTCTCTCCTGGGATTAAGCTTATAAATCACTTTGCACAAGGAAAACCAACAGTAAATAAATAATCAGATGCGCTGAGTTGCAGTTTACTATGCCATAAATAAATGGTATTTATATACCGAAAGGAAAGATTTGCCAGTTCTGTCCTGAAGAAGTTATGGTCTACCACAGAATTCCTATATGATTCTGGGTAAAAAAGGTTAAACCATGTCTCTCTTCTCTGAGAAGGGACCCCAGATCATCTTTTTATCCTCCTATTGTCACTAGAACAGTAGATGGGACAGATGAAGTTTGCACATTGCAATGGGCTGATGCAGTCCATAACTAATGCACTGGGCACAGGCCAGCAAAGGCCCTCGAGGTCCTCTCAGCAGTACGAGCTGGGGCATTGAGCAGCAACACTGATAGTGAAGGTCATGTAAGCACCAAAGACAAACAAAGCCTGACAGCCTGAGCTTCTGCAGTGGTGGTTTTGTTCTGTATTTTTACTAGATAAGAGCTCATGTCCTGTTACTGCATCTCTGGGACTGTGCATCAGCTCTATGATTGTGCTGCACCATTTGTATGGAGAGGGCATTGCAGCCATTCCCAAAGGCAGGAGGAGATCTCCAGGTGGAACAGGCCTCCCTCCAGTTTTAGCAGTTTCTCCAACTTACCATCCATGAGTGAGTAACTGGCATCCACCTGGAAAACCTTCTCAGATCTTGTATCATATCAAACTCGAACTTCTCATTCAGAGGGCACCCACCAAATCTGGTGGTTCAGCAGACAAACCAGTATAGGTTTAAGTAAGTCATAATAGGAAGAAGTATTGTTGAGCGTTTATGGCAGGGTCAGGAATTCTCTTATTAATCTTTCCTTTCAGTACTGGCAACCCACCTGAAAATAACATCTTGAAGTTCAGGTATATGGGAGCTTTGGGAGCTCAGTAAGTTGGTGCCTGCCCGCAGAGCTCCCTAACAGGCTGCACAAGCGCTCTTAAATGATGATTAAGGCAAGTTACCTTCCTGTGCAGTTGTGGCAGGCTAAGGGTTGGCATATGGACAGCTATTTACACTTTATCTAACAATCTAATGTACTGCATTGCAGTAACTTCAGCTGTGGTTTGCATTCTTAGCACATGAGACTCTTTCCTACCCCATCCCTCCCCAAAATGCTTATAAACCATAGAGGGACTTAGCTAGTCTCCACGTGAAAATAAACTTGGGGCTGTCCACAACAGCATTTAGTTTGGATTAGGAGCTTGCTTTTGAAATCCAAATCCCTCAGTCTTACCCCTGTTGCACCTTGGTGCTTATTGTGGATTCGGTCCGTGGGACCAGCCTCATGCTAAGCCAAAATAAACCTCCCCAAATACGTATAATGTTTAAATCAGGCCCCACCTCTCCCCTGATCCATTCCTGTCAGGCCACACTACTTACCAATTTAGCCAATTCGGACTTTGATTTTTTAATAGCTTCCCCCAGCCCCTCCTCCATCTCACACATTACAAGAAACCCTTTTCACACAGTTTCACTGTGGTGGGTGTGAATCAGTGCAATTCACAGCAGCAGGATTTACCCACTGGAGTAGAGGCTGTGAAGTTGGACCCTGAGCTATGGAAAACGTCATTGTTGAGTCTTTTGACTGTTCTTAGCTGACCCAGGCTGACTTGCACCAACTAAGTCTGCTGTTACTTCGTTAGCTCTATTTTCATGATCATTCCTATTTATCTATCAGTATGTTTTTGTGCTAACAGCATCATTGCACGGCCAGAGGATTATATTATTCAGACTGTCAGAGCTCATCAAGTCTTGCAGTGCTTCTAAATCCTTATTAGTAAAGGATCCTGAGTGATTAGCTAGTTTGTGATTGCCATAGCCAGAGTAAGATTTCTTTCCTTGCCATTATTGAATACACTGAGTAGTGGTAAAGCTTTTTCTTTCTCTTCTTCCTCTTCTTCCTCCTGTCTGTCTCTCCCTCTCTCCGCCTCCTTTCCCTTCCTTCTTTTCTTCCTCTTACCCTTCTTCCTTTTCTTCTTCCCTTTCTCCTCCCACTTCCCCTTTTCCCCTTTTCCCTTTTTCCTTCCTTTTCCCACCCCCTCAGCCCTGGCCTGGAAAGTCACAGAAGCTGTTTTCCGTCAATTTGTTGATATCTTTTTCGTCTCCTAACCTGGCACAGAATCCACTTTTGTTAGTTTTCCTTTCAGGATTACATGTGCACTTCAGCATGAGGTCTGACAACCTTGACCCTCCAGGCATGACTAATTCCCATTTACAAGACCACAACAAAATCCATCAGATCAGAAGTGTCGGGAAGGCAGGAAAACCCCAGTGTGTACAGCAGGCTGGAGCTGATCTCCTTTGGCTTGTGACAGTGAGCACGGTCAGCTGTGCTTTGCTGGGATAAGGTCAAACAGAAGTGGCACTTGAAGTGGAGAGGAGGGAAGTAGGGTTTTGCAAGCAGCCAGTGATGTGTTGCTTAATACTGCACTGTTCATAGCGAGACACTGTGGCTCTGATAACAGCCAGGGTTATGGCAAGGATATAGACTGAAACCAAGGAGTTAAGGGATGTCTTGTGGTGTTTGAAAGCCTGGGGTTGGAGGCTTTTGTGAAGTTCGAAAGTAGGAAAACAGCAGACAAAGCCCCTATCAAGTTTTTTGGAAGCTGCCTTCAAAGTTTTATCTTTCTGCTCTTCATGAGTGGTGTTAGTGACGATACTAACTGGATGTGGGTTGGGGTTTTTTGATCGTATCTTTTATATAAGCATGCCATAAAATTGAGTAGAGTGTCCTAAATATCGCTCTGACAATCCTACCCAGCAGCTTCTTCTCAACTAAACTCTCAATGACTTCAGCTCCATGTGAAGCCAACTCTTGAGGGCTCCTCAAAAATCCCACCAAAAAGAGACAGAAATCAGTGTCGCACAGACAGCCTGTGGGTCAGTCTCTTGAAACATTATCATAGCCCACAAGCCAGCACAAAAGAAGAGGAATAAAAACTTGCACAGAGAAGAGGAATAAAAACTTGCACAGATGTGAGGTCTGAAAGAGTTAGAGCACTCCATGAATGAAGCCTCAGGAGGCAGGAGGTAGCCTTGAGTCACAAGAATGAGGATTGTATTTAGTTGCCTAAAGGGAGCTGGAAAAAGAAAGGAAGAGAGAAAGATGAGGTCTAGGGGGAGCAAACACTGGAGAGAAGGCAATATTGAAAATAAATGATGGATCTCAGTGCCTGTTTCAAGCATGACCCTTGGACTTCAGCAGGCCTGTGGCAAATAGCGTTTGGTTTTATGGACGCAACTCACAAATCTGGGTTGGAGTGCATGGATGAAGCATATATATGGCTGATTCAGCAGCTTTGCTGGCTTCTTCACTTGGAATTGCTTGAGCCTCTTTTCATTTTCCTCTTTGGGCTTCAGGATGGGAATTTCGACATTATTTAAAACCTTCTCAATCACGTCTCTGAAAACCAAAACCTGGGATGAATGATGGGGAAGGTGGTTTTGTAGAGCTTCTGTTCTAACCTGGAAAGTGCTGAATTCTTTCTGTGTGGGCCTGATCCAAGATCCATAGAAATCAATCTTAGGCTTGCCATATACTTTAATAGAAATTAGAGCAAATTGCAGAAGTTTCCTATTCCTGTGGCCCATTTCTGTGGATTTTTGCCCACTCAATTTAAAAGAGCAATTTTTAAAAATTACATGAGAAACAAACCACTTTTGTTGTGTTTTTCTGTGTTAGGAGTTTTTTACTTAATGTTCTTTCCTTACTGTCTGAGAAACTATGGCTGTGACTTTTTGTATTGTTTTAATGGGACATGTGGAGGAAAAGTGATTCAAATACTTGCTAAAGGAAGTTTCAGCTTGAAAGTGGAGAGGTTGGTGTGAATGATGTCCCACTTGAGTACTCAGAAGAAATGAGATGTCCACCAGTTGATGATCAATTACTGTGCAGTGTCTGAGGCTTTAGCCTGGAAAGCAGCAATGCCATGGCAAAAATACCATGCTAATTGAAGACAGCTCCTCTTCGTGACTGGCTCTTCCCATCTCTGTGCATCAGAGTCCTTTGAGACATGGGCTCATGAGGCTATACCAAGTGACTCATTTCTGTCTTCCTGTCACCCCTTCACAAGAAGGAAATCCATTGTGTCTCACTCTCCTCTTACCAAAGGGGATTCATCCAGATCCACACCAGGAAAGCTAACCCGCATCTTCTAAACAGCTTTAACACTGGGCACAAACTTGCTTTCTTTCTAGCTCCACTGCAAATCAATAATGAGATACACTGTGACAGAGCTCTTGTATGAATTTGGACTGGAACAGCAGAAAAATTGTCTGGGTGGTTGTGCTAGCAGCCTGCCTGACCATGCTTCAAATTCAGCTCCAGCTGTGAGGGCCAAACACTGCCTGTGCAGAGAAGCATCATCTCTCAAGGGCTTGTGTCTGTAGAATGAAGTCCTATGTGGATTCCTTGATGGCTGATTTTACTGCTCAGCCTTCTTTTCACATCATCCCTGCCTTGGCACCTTTTTCTGCAGGACTTGTAGGAACATAAGTGCTTGGAGATCTGTACCCTGTCTATCACCTGTTATAAGAACAAGCAGTAAATTTGGGAGCCTTGAACAAGAAGGCAGAACAACTAATGCAGGGACAAAGGCATTCTCATCCCTTTAGGCTTCCAATGCTATATACACTTTCTTTTCAAGGGTGGAGAAATATGATGGAAATCATCCACTTCCTTCAGCAAATATCAAACTCAAACTCAGGAGTGTTTCATCTTTTTTCTTCCCTCTAAACCTTGTTTTATTAATGAAGTTTATAGTTAGCATCACTTTTTTGACAGCTTGTACTATGAACTTGGTACACAGCCTGTAAGATGAATGTCCGCTGATGGAAATGAGAGGGATCTTTTGCATTGTACATACATGAATGGTAGCCCAAGACCCTCCTGCTCAGCCTTTTGTGGGAAAGCAAGTGTTGTGTTTCATGTTTGTGTTTAGGGTTTGGATTTTTTGTTTTCCATCTTAATATAATAACTCAGAAACAATAAATACTTTAGAACAAAGTTGGAGCAGCTCAGTTAGGGTTAGCTCTGACCATAGGCATGTGATGAATGGGCTTCAGTTTAAATGCCAGTGGTTGGTATAGTGCATGCAGTGGCTTCCACTCGAATCCTACAGCATCTGTATGTTCCAGCCACAGTGGACCTCATGTAATGGGCCAAATTTAGTAGGATTTTAGCCTAGTCTCTGTGATTTCTGAAGTTGCATTTAGAAACCCCCAAAAAGGAGAAAGAAGTCGTAAGTAAATGTGATTGTGAAGGAAATAGCTCCGTCACCCATAAGAAACTGGTGAAGCTGGTCCTTCTCAATTTGTCCCACCTGTCAGTTTCTTTACTATATAGGCAAAGAAGGTCAGAGTCCTTCACTTTCATGGTGTAATCAATGGAGTGGTGGTGCTTGGTGCCATTCCATCAGCATAAAAGAGTGACTGCGAGATTGTACCAGTGAGAACCTGAAAAAATATCACCTGTAATTAACTGATGTAAAGGCAAAAGTGTGCAGACCTCAAGGATGGTGAGTTCTGACTTAGCACAGCCCAATTTCAGCCAAGCCAGTATTGGTCTGAGATAAGTTTTATTGATATGAAGCAGCTCCAATGAATCAGGGTTCATTTCTCCTTGCTGACAGTGAAGGAAACATGTCCCTGAGCAGTAGGCTTTGCTGAAGTGTTAAGTGGTGGCATTTATTACTTGAATCTCTTCAAGGAGATGCTGAGTGATGCTGGGTTATATGGACCAGGTCTTTATGAAGCTGTTCTGATATTGAGGTTTATCATAATCTTCCTTCAAAAGGGTTGGGTTTTCCTGCACCACTGACCTAAGAGGGTACAGGAATGCACCATGGCTGGGGATCTAGTTTAGAATAAGGATTGCCAAGTTTACTATTATGAACCAATTATTGTTATGACTTAGCATGGTATTAATCAACAAAGTGAATTGTACTGGGAAGCAAAGGATCTAGAATGTAATAGTTGGTGATTTAATGCGTGTTAAATCAACTGTTGGAGGAAGATGATTGCTTCCCAAGCCTGACATTGCCATTTTCTATTGAGTGAAGCATATTTTCTAGTGTTGGCCTTTTTTAATTGGAAGCCATTTAAGCCTTTTGGGACATAGTGAGGAATCCAACAGCTGTAGATCTTTCAGAGAAAATAAATAGACTGTCATCTGTTGCAGCACTATCACACTGGTTTCCATTTACAACTGGAAACAAAAAGAGGCTAAAGGCTGTTTATTCCCATTATTTTCCCTTCATTTGTTTGTTTCTTTGCATGTGTGGGTGTGTTGTTAAAGTTTTTGCCTTGCCTTGTTTTGCAGTTTTTTCATGGCCCACATTTTGATGTGTTGCAGCTCATTTGCAGAGTGCAAGGCTGGAGAGCACGAGGGTGGGCAGTGTTTAGTTTCTGCTTGTAACTCAAACAAGTAGTAAGTGGGTAGGTTGTAGTTTAAGGAGTGAGAGGAAGACAGTAAAACTAAATGTTTGGGAGCTTTTCGAAATGTCCAGTGACCACAGTTGCTATGTAGGAGGGTATCTATCTCCTTCCCATCCCTCTCCTTCTCCCATTCCTCAATGGTTTCGCAGAGCGAACTGTGACTGAGGCTGCGCTAAACTGAAAGTGCCACAGCCTGGAATGATAATCAAAAGAGATGCGTGTTGTTATAAACACTCAGTCATTTTCCTTCTTTTTTGTGGAGCTGTTAGTAAGCCCAGAGGTTCAGAAGTTCAAAAATATAGAGGAATAATTTGTACAAGAAAAGAAAGGAGTCTATTTCACAAGCCATTGATGCTTCCACTGGGAATTAGCAGTAGCTGTTAGAGTAGCTGGGGTAGAAGCCAAAACAGCATTGTTCTCTGACATCCACAGTTTCTTCAGAAGCAGGGGCTTTGTACTGTATGAACAGTTCT
>JBCJKH010009756.1:0-24929 GCA_039877255.1 Loriculus beryllinus | reverse complement strand
CTGTTTAAGTTTAAACCCATTACCCCTTGTCCTGTCACTACAGTCCCTGATGAATACCTGACTTCTGTTTAATACTTCCAGGTATTATATAGGCTTAGTAAAAAATTTTCAAAGAAACAGCCAGTAGAAACTGGAAAATTATGCCAAAATTGACATGCTGTTGCCAAATATTTCAACTGGGAAGTGTCAGTACTAGTAATTTTGAGTTTATTTTGGTGGTGATAAAATGTTTCATTTCAAACATTTTAGAATAAAAGTATTGTATTAGGATATATAAGAGTAATTTAAAACACTTTGTTTTGAAGTTAGTGTGTGTGTGTATACATAATTTTAATTTCGTATTCTGCAGCAAACATTGACTATTTGCTCTTAATCTGAACAAGATACAAATTTTGACTTAGGCTGGAAAAATAATTTTCTAGCAATCTCTGAGACTTACTATTGTTGACAGTTTGTCTACATGCTGTAAGCCTTATAAGAACAGATGTTTTTATCTGGTAGAAACCTTACTTTTATTGATAACAGGAAAGGCGGAATGGCTGAAGACAGTAGTCTTGATCATCCAGTTAGGTTTTTTTTCCTACTTTATAGCATATTTCTCATTCAGATTCCTTCTTGATTAATATGATATTCATGAGGTGACTAAATTATAAGAAAGCACGTTTTTCAGACTGCAGCTGCTATAAAGATAATAGATTTATGGTTTATTTTCAGTAAAGGCATTTATGGACCAAAAGCTTAGCATTTGGTATATTGCAGACACCTGACCTCAGTATCAACACAGTCTATTACTGGTTTCTATTTAAATATATACATATATATATATATATACACATTTTTTTTATATGTACACACACACACAAAGTTGTAGTCTCAAAACAAAGAAAACTTTGTTAGGGTTAATCTTCTTCACTTGATAGGGTGAATCACCATTGTAGATTATCATCAGTTCTGGTTTCCAATTACTTTTTATCACAGCTGTTAATTTAAAAACCCCCGACACAACACTTTTAATGAATAAAGTGTATGTAATGCAGTGCTTTTTAGCTTTTAATGGAGATTATGCAAGACTTCATAATTAAAATATGGAATCGTACACTGTGGAATTACACAGGTTTTCATGTTTGCATTCAGCCACAGAAGACTGAAGAGGTCTTTCCCCTACTGAACATCAAGCTACACAAAACCATAATCGCTTCCAGTTTTGCTGATATTAATGTATTTACCCTTCTCAAACCTTCTCATTTCACTTTTAATACTGCAAGCTGTTGGAGGCATTTTCATCTTTCCAATGCACAAGTAACAAAATATTAATAATAGCGGTTAGTTGTCCTAACAATTTCTTTCCTAGAGCCCACATAGCTAGAAAGGACTACATAGGTTATCAAGTCTTTACCTTGGATGAGAAGCAGTTGTGTCATGGATATCAGTTCCACATGCTGCCATGCATGGCAGGCCGTCAGTAATGCTCTTCCTCATAACACTTCAAGCACCTGGTAAAATAGCAGCATCTCCAAGTGCAAGGGCATTTGCCAACAGTTTAGATTTCTACAATAGCAAAGAAGTTTGAATTTTAGTTTGATTTGTTTGAAAGCTTGTCTTTCTGGTTTTGGTTAGCCTCTTTTTCTGAGTTTTGGGGGGTTTTTTTGCTTCGTTTTGTTGTTGGATTTTTGTTGGGTTTTTTTTGACTAATATACTTTGCTTTTTCATCCCCTGTTTTGTCTTACACATGGTTACATTTACTGCAGAGTTGATAATATTGGTTTTGTTTCAATTCTGAGCCATTTTCTACAATAGCATAAATGACTTGCAAAAGGACTCTTACTAGAACAAACGGTTTGAATTGAGAAAAGGATCTACCATTATCTTTTGTCAGCTGCTCCAGCTAGCTATGTATACATCCTGCAAAGTGGTCTAGTGTTTAAAAGGAGGCAGGTTTGTAATCTGTCTCAGTTGAGCTGCTTGAGGATTGGCAGTTCTGCTATACAAGGGTCAAACTTTATACTTGTGGCTTTTGTTTGATTTTTCTGGGGAATGTATGTGCTGTTTTGTTTTTTTGAGTTTTTGGGTTTTTGTTTTTGTTTCTTTTTTGTCTTGGATGTGAATTTCAGCTCTTCAGACTAATTTTAATCTTGAACAGAAGAGGAAAATTTTTCACATTGGAATAATCTCCCCAAGGAAGTGATGGATTCCCTAACACTGAACACTAAAGATTCAGCCAGACAAGGTGCTGGGACGTCTAGTCTAGGTCATTCTTTGCCTAGAAAGGTTAGACTGGATGATCCTTGGGGACCCTTCCAGCCTGATATTCTATGATTCTATAATCCTTTAACAGTGTGTCACAACTGTGTGTCAAGCTTGATTCCAGCTTGTGTTCCTAGCTTTGTTTAGCTATTGTCTGAGGTTCAACCCCAGACTTTTGATTCCCATCGCTTGTCAGTAGTTTATATACTCTACTTCTCTGTTGCTGTTTGCAGGCCATACTTGTCTTACAGATTTCTCAGTTATTCCTGTGATCATTATAGGTATGCACTGTCTATTCATTAGTATTATTATTCTTGGAAGACCTTACAGAAGTAAGGTAATATCCTAATTTTCCAAATAGGAAGGTGGTTTTGAAAAAGCGATTACTTTGCCAAAGTTAAAAATGCAATGTGTCTCAGACTGTATGAGTTGTTTTTCTAATGCAATAGCCCGATTTTCTTTTCAGTTTCCCCTTGCTTCACCAAAGACAGGGCTGTAATTTCTCTCTGCATTCTCATCCCTGAATTCCCTAATCTAACCTCTTATATCCCAGTCAGACTTCTGATCAAATAACCTGTGTCTGTCAGGAAAAAAAGTCATTATTAGAGTTGGCTAAGGCCTCTGATTAGTGTAGAGACAAGAATTAATTTGGGACTGCTGTAGATTTTGTTGTTTGTGATGTGTCCCTGCTTATGGCAGGGGGGTTGGAACTAGATGATCTTAAGGTCCTTTCCAACCCTAGCAATTCTATGATTCTATGATTCCATTAGTAAACATTTAGAAATGAACATTTCTAATCATCAAGTCAGATTTGAAAATTAACCTTGCAAAATCCACTTAGAACGATCATCCCTACCACAAAGAGCTTTATTTAACAAAATCTCCAGACCTCTTGAAATTGTCTTAGTTCTTCGCATTGAGGAGAACAATTTCCTTAGCTTCAGATGCTACAAATGCCACAAAGAAAGGTTGAAAATACCACCGTTCTACAATTACCCAGAGGCAGTAGAACAAACATGAGTAACCAGTGCTGCTATTTGAATGTTGCACACACTGGTTTTTAAAATACAAAACCAGTGTGTGCAATATTCAAATATTCATTGAAAAGGCTGTTCCTTCCTATCTGCAAGCATAACATTTTCTATTTTCTACACTGCTGCTCCCAGCAGGTTCACTCATCAATAGGGTTAAAAGATGTTTTTTATTTGTTTATCAACCAACATAATTATATTGTTTTGGTGGCAGGAGTGCTCAGCAATTGTTTGCTTTGTCCTATTATCCTCTGTACACCAGTCGACCAGTAGGTGGCACAGCTCTGTCACAAGATGATTAAAGGCATGAGCTGAATTCCAATCAGTTCCAGCCAATGCTGGCAAACACGTGCATGTGGAAAGGTGGTTTTGTCCACAGTTTAACCATTTTCATTTCCCCTTGCTTGGCAGCAGTCTATCTCTAAAAGGTCACTGCAGCTGGTGCCTGGCTTGATTTACACTGAATCCAGTGACATTGCTATTATCTGGGAGCCTTTCAAGCAGACAAATGCGCTCCAGCCAGCACCACGATAACACTGTAACACATATTCACAAATAGAAGAAAAATGCCCATGTTGGGCACACTGCATGCTGCTTACTGGGAAAGCAGGTCAGCATGGTAGTAGTAATCAGAGAGTTTGTTAAGGAACGAGCGTGGCTCCAGGATGAAGGTGGGCAGCACCACCCGTGACAGGTCCATGCCAGGCCGCAGCTGCTTCAGCAGGATCCACATCAGGCTCTTGTTCTCCTCAGAGACGGTTTCTGTTTGAGATGATTCACCTGTCTACAACAGGAAAAGGGAAGTTCAGGGCAGAAACAGGAGAACCACTTCTTGCAGGTACATTTATCTGTGGAATCCAAGCTCACCCAGGCATAAGCCCTGGTACAAGGGTGGATGCTCAGCTACTCTACTGCAAAGAATTTAAGCTCTGTCCCAGGAAAAGGGAATCTCCAAAGCACTCAAGTGGGAGGTAGAGAAAGCCCTGGGCCTCTGTGAGAGCTGGCACAAGGCAGGGAGCACACCTCCACTATGTTCTTTCCTGACCTATTGGCTCCACACACTTGGACCAACATTAACAAATAGGAGTCTGCACAGCAGTCCCTCAGGAGGTGTGGATACACCCAAGGCTGTTACAGCATCCCTGTGGCCTGGTGGGATGCATACAGAAACCTCCCCTCAGACCCATTCTCAGCAAATGAGAGACTAAGATTTACCATTATACGTGTAGAAAATTTAGGAGATAAATGAGTAATCAACAAAGAACAGAAGCAGTCCTCCACCTTCTAAACGAGACAAACTGTATCATACGTACAAGTAAAGGCCCGTGACATGTACAAAACTGCAGCACCCCACAATGCTGAGCAGAAGTGCAGGTAACAGTAAAAAATGCCAGGGATTCTGTTGGGTTTCAGCTATAATTCTGTAGTTCCTATGGATTCAGTGAGACTATATGATGTATAATGTGGGGGAATGGGCCTTTCAGGCCACTGGAGAAAGAAAACGAAACTAAATTTTCAGACAAGAATGCATTTTAATGCATTCTAGGAATCATAACAGTGAAAGAGAATACTTAAGCTTTCTACTGGTTTTAGAGAAGATATTTATATGAGCAAAAGGGCACAGATCCACTTCTGGAATGGACTTTGGTTTGGGAGAGAACATACAGTGTAACCTCATCATATTTGCAGATGGTATAAATCATTAAACACTCATTTTCACCACCTGAGCATTCCCAGCACCACGTTTTTTGGCTCTCAATCAGCCTTTTTACTAGTCATGCAGAAAGACACTGAGTCCAGCTTGCAGGCTGAGGGGAATTTCAAGTTTGAGGAACAACAAACTATTTCCATTACATTGTTCTTCCATTATCATACTAGTCTTCTTGTGGCAGGCTGGTGCAGCGCACAGCTTGAAACTCCAAGAGGAAATGGAAACTGTTAAAGAATGTAATAGCACACCATCAGCTAGGGCTTACAACACATATGGATCTATTATAACTTCCATTATTTATCCAGGTTCTCAAGTGTGCCTGTATTTGTAATATTAATTAATGCCATGGTGAAATTGCTGTACAGTGTCTCACAGACAGAATCACTACAGAGGGGATGGATGGAAAGTGAAGAAGGTGCAGGAGGATGAGAACAACCTCAAGTGATTTCTGGTTTGCTTTCCCCTCAATATGTCACCCTCAATAACCCTTTTTATAACTTGCTAGTGCTAAAAGCTTGGAAACATGAAAACAGAAGGCATTTTTGGTTATCACTCTACCTACTAAGGAGGTGTCTTTTTTATATTCTAGACCAACTTTCACAATCTCAAGGTCCTTCTGACACCTGTCTCTGCCTTCACATTCCTACTGCAAACAAGGCAAAACTGGAACATTAGATGCATAAGAATGCACATCTCAACCACAAGCAGAGGCACGTAGTACGTGTGCACCTTTCAAATGAACTTTCAAAGTGAACCTGAAAATTTAACAGTGATAGTCTGCATCTGTGCCCTTTGTCCTGTCAAATCTGAGCTAAGACACAGACACAGCTAAGAAAACAGTTGATCCTCTTAAACTGAAGATCAATTTCAGTTATTAGTTGGCATGTGTTTACCTTGATACATCTCTGCCCATTGCTGACAGTAAACTATGTCATTGCATACAACCTACTTTTCTTTATGTTATTGTCACCAGTGATATAAAACTCAACAACCAGTCCTATCTGTGTGTCCCAGCTGATGATATCCTCATCTCTTTGCCAACAACAGAAATCTAATATAACACCTAATGACCAAGGCAACATGGCAGCTCTTTTTGAAAGACCACACTGGATGTTACCTCTGTCTGAGCAGCCACATTATGGTTAGCCTTATTTTATGCTACACAAAGTGTCACTGTACAGAAGAAATGTAGTCCTTTCCTTTTGGTTTGTACCACATTTTTTTAATGTAAAACTACAGAGATCTCTCACCAACACACCCACATACACATATCAGTGCTGCCAGTAAGGCTCATTCAAACACCAAAGTTTCAGCATGCCCTGCCAGTGCTTCTAGGACAAGTGTGTCACGTGGCAAGAGGCCATTTTATAATAAGCAGCTGATAGAAATAAAGTTTGCCTTCATTTTGCTGCTGTTAGTTGTCCAGCTATATTCAAAATCCTGTTCAGACCCAGTTACCATTTTCTGTGTGTCTGGGTTGGGATTTGAGGGGAGAGATACACAAAAGAGGATGATTTTGGTTGGGTTGTCGATTGGGTTTTTTTGTCTCTGTAGGCAACAGTTCCATTTACAAGCACAATTTCTACAGCAGGAGCTTGCACCTCAAATGTGACATCTGAAATGGCAGCAAACATATGCTACCTGGATTGGCATCTCCACACTACAAACTGCTGTTCTTGGGGGCGGTTGGACTGTGGATAGGAGGAGACAAAACTCAACTCTTTCTGCACCTCTGCAAGGTGGTATGGCAGAGACAATCTTTTGTAGTCTATCATGTAGGTTGCCCTGTTACAAGAAGTCTGTAGAGAAACAAACAGCAATAATATAAATCTGCGTGGGACACCTAATCAACCTGAATGTTTTATCACTTAGTGAAACACAGAGTGTAATTAGGATATATTTAACTATATTTGTTTCCTCAATATTAGTTTTACACTTTCAGGAAAACACTGAAAGAGGGAAGGGTCTAGAGCACAAGTCTTATGAGGAGCAGCTGAGGGAACTGGGGTTGTTTAATCTGGAGAAAAAGAGGCTGACAGGAGACCTTATCACTTTCTACAGCTACCTGAAAGGAGGATATAGGAAGGCAGGTGTAAGTCTCTTTTCTCCTCCCTAGCAACAGGGTGACAGGAAACAGCCTCAAGTTGTGGCAGGAGAGGTTTAGATGGGGTATTCAGAAAAATTTCTTCATTGAAAGGGTTGTCAAGCATGCGATCAGGCTGCCAAGGGAAGTGTTGAGTCACCATCCCTCGAGGTATTTAAAAGGTGTGTAGACATGGAACTTAGGAACACAATCCAGTGGTGGACTTGGCAGTGTTGGGTTTACGTTTGGAGTCAACGATCTTAAGGGTCTTTTCCAACCTAAATAATTCTATGATTCTTAAAAAGAAACAGCTTTCTAGCAAAATGGTTTTCTTTGAAGCACCAGCAAGACTTCAGCTTACTTGTTCAGAGCAATATGCAAGGGAGTGCTCAGTCCTCCCAGCATTGCAGCAGAGCTCCTCCGCTGCTTGTTCAGACTGATTCTCACCCAACACACTTGGATCCCCCCCAGCTCTGTACTGCTGCCTTCCTCAGAGGTCACAGTAGCATTCAGCTAACAAAGGCTCTTATGTGGAACAGGAATGCCTCCTCCTGCTGTTAAATGACATAAGAAATGGCCTTCCTACAAGAAACTGTCATTTAGAAATCAAGTGGCTCAAATGCTCCATTATGACACACAAAAAAGATGTTCCATGCATAACAAAAAAAAAAAGGGAAGTATCATATTCTATATCATGCAAGGACTGAGCATCCTAATTGGCTAGCACACATGCTCAGAATAGTAATTCTTCCTCCCGCTGGCTCCACAAAGCATTGTGCCAATGCTGTGTGGCTCTTTAATGCAATAACTGGTTAAAGCAATCACTGATGCTGGAAACATGCCAAAGCACAGTAGAAGAGCTGCTGTTCATAATGCATAATTATTAGAGCACATGATTATTCAACATAATTTAGCAGAAAGCTGTGCACTGCTTTATCTGTAAAACACTGGAACTCACAAAGCTGGTTCTTAACTGCCAAGCACCTAAAAGTCTGAATGACAAATACTCAAATACGAACACAGACATTTTAACAGAAAGAGGCAATGATAAAAATACTTTTTTTTTTTATTCTTACCTCTCCAAATTCTTCATAGATCTGTTCAATATAAGTCGTCCCTTTCCTTCCCGGAGAGACATCTCCATGGATTTCTGACTGATCGCTCTCGCTTTCGTTTGTCTTCCGGCTATTCTCATGCATTTCATTCTCTGACTCTTCTACGTTGTCTCTCTCAGACTTGTCCGAAAAAGCATCATTCTCCAAATGGTGGTGGTTCTCCAGGGCTGAGTCATTCAAACTGCAACACATAGTTCATTGCTTGGTTCAGCTTGATCTACTGAAGGCCAGATTACTAAGGCCTTTCAAAGAAGGTAAAAAGACCCCTAAAAATAGGGAGTGCCTCCCAGGAAATTATAAGACACTGATTTCCTGAATAGCATGGTTGTTATCATGCAAACAGCAAGATATTGTCCATCAAAATTCTTCCCTCCAAACTGCACTTCACAAAATGTGCCACACAGCTCCACTTGACCCTTATGCAGAATTGCCACTGGCTCTGGATTGGAGCCTACATACCAGACAGACACAGAGCACACACTAACAGCTGTACACTACTGATTAGAGAATGGAAGTGTCAATCACGAGAGATCTTTTCCTTTTACCAAAGCAAATCAGTGGATTGTAGCATATGGGAAAAATATGACATTTTAGGATACATTTTTTTTTCGGTACTATTGCTACTAAGATCTAAGTCAGCCCTGCACTAAAAAAGGGGAATTTAAAAATCAGTATAATTAAGTATTTTCACACAGACACAGAAATGAATTAACCTGGGGAATGTGCTTTCCCTAGACAATGCTGTTGGGAGGACCTGAGTTGAAAGCACGGACTCAACAATTACACATCAGAAGAGTACTCAGATTATAACAGCATCCAAGGAAAAGTGTGGAAGGTGTAGCAAGCTTCAAGCCCAGTGATCCAAGCTTTAGAAAATGAGGAGAAAGCCAAAATTTCTCTTTCAAGGAGCCTATAGAATCTCCATTTGATAAAACAGATGCAGTTCATATGGCAGATGGCAAACATGATTAGATGGTCAGATGCTGAAAAGTATTCACTAAGTGCCTTGGTTTTACCAAGTGATACTTAGTATGAACTTCAGTTTTCCTCATTCATACATGTCTTTGCACGCACATTACCTCTTTCATGGCCTAGCCTAGCTTTCAGGTGCTGACCTTCTTACCTTGGCCTTTCTCTGAAAATTCCTCACCCACGTCCTCATGCAAAATTGCTCTTGGATAGAACAATTAAGAAAAGATTTCCAGCTATGCATGGAGCTCCAGAGGATCTAAACAGGACCTGGATCTTGAAGAGTGTTACTGCTTTGTGTAGTCCACTTCCCCCTCAATGCAGGATTTCTCTTCTCAGTACATGGGAATGTTCTGTTAGGCTTGGAGCCTCTCCATGATGAGCCTTTTCTCAGGCCATTTTGGGCATGTTTCAATTATAACTTTGTCCCGTCCTTGTCACCCTCCACTGCCCCCTTTTATTTTATTTATTTATCTTAATTATAGTTAAGCATTGCTAGTTACAGCCAGATTTTAAAAAAACATCAGATGAGTCAGAACACAAAACTGGCACCAGCTTTTCAGAAAATCTCATCTTCCAACAATGCACTGAAATAAGCTCATGATTTTTAACACACCAAGCAAGCCACACTGTGACAGTCACAGCTCAGTTTCTGGAGAAACTCAGTTTCTAGAGTTCTTCTGAAAGTGTTGTCTACAGCTTGCTGTGGCTTTAGAAAAATCTTTCTTTTAACTCAATTTGTGCATATATATGCGTATGTATGCATAAATGTCTATGTGTATGCATAAATAAACTACAGGGTTTTTTTTTTTAATTTAGAGTTTTACTGCAAGATAGAGCTAAGATCATAAATCAGACCGTTAATGACCACTATACTCTAGCATTAATAATTTGCTACCAGACTTTATGTGTCTTCATTGTTCCAGTGCCAGAATGCCACTTTTTAGCAACCAGCAAGTACAATGACTGATAACCAAATACACTGGAAGCACAGATGATAATACATGCATGAAATTAATACAATAAAGGAGAAAAAAGGTGAGGAGAGAGCTATTTAGAGAGATCATCCCATGATTCCTCAGCACAGATACTTCCTGGATGGTAGGTCCAGGAAGTTACAAGTTGCTGATCATTTAAATAGGTAATTTATTTCTTAATTTTTCAGTGATCCACTAAATATGAGTGTTTGTGATTTCTATGCTTCCTGAACTAGTGAAAGTTTTCTCCATGGGGTAAAAATGCTTGAAAGAACAGTTCATTACAAAGCTTATGGTTCATGGCTGAGAAGTAGCACTTGTTTCTATTTCACATTTGTAAGAAAAGCAAATGTTATTCAGTGTCACCTCCCTCACCTTTGGGAAATATCTGAAGTTTCAGTGAAGCAAATGGCTCTCTCTTAGTTTCTTCTGCTCCCCCCATTATTTTTTAAGGATTTCAGATTTAGTTCAAGAGGGAATTAAATTCACATGAAAACCCACACAACTGTGCACTGAGTGCCCACCAGCCACAAACAAAGCAAGACTTAACACATCTAGAGCCAAGGTGCTGCCCTAGGGAACTGAAAGGAAAACAGATGCTCCTCATTCTGAGGAACAAATCTGAGATGTTGAAGTGGAGCCGGGCTCTGACAATCCTCCAAACAGGATCATCACTGAATAAGTATGATATGCTAAAAACAAAAGCCACACAGTGAGCTTGAACTAAAATCAATGTAAATACTTCCTGGGGGCTTCCAATGGGCTTTGGACCAGGCTTTAAAAGCTGGGATGGAATGACTATGCTAAAAGTCAGCACTAGATCTCCACTATGAACATGAACAACATGGCATTTTTCACAGCTAATTTACTGTTTCAGCATATTGGAGCTGTCTTATACCAGTGCTTTATTCTCTAGGGGCATTCCTGGAAACTTCAGTCAGTGATCAGGACTTCTTTGGCCTTGATACGGCTCTTCTGCACAAAGCAAAAAAATCTATTTGGCTCTTGTCAAACAAGTTAACCAGCAAGGTTCCTGGTGTTGCTGGAGAAAAGATATGCAAGCCACAAGAAATACGATTTCATACTAAAAAGTGCTTGGTGTCCTAAAGGCCTCTTGTCTAAGATCACAGATTTACACAGCACTTACTTTAGTTTTTGATTCACTCATACAGTTCCCGCCCTCTCATTTTTATACTAAAGACATGGATTTTAAAATCACTGTATAATCTTGACTTCTTTCCCAGCAGGAAAGGAGCAAAACAGCCAGCAGACAAATGCAACTTTGGCTCAATGGATGATTTGACTTTGCCAACTCCCTTGGGTTTTGTTCTCCCTATAATACGCATCATCTCCCTTTTCTTTTTCTTTTCTTGACAGAGTAGTTTGGCTAATTTGAAGATAGAGTTAAATGTAATTAACTGGCCCCTAACAACAGCATACCAATTTAATTGGTAAGATTCCCTGTAGGGAAGGCATTTTATTAGAATCATTGAATCCCTATGAGAAAGCCACTGTCTGTGGCAATGCGAAAACGCCTTGCTCAGCATTTGTACAGTTTTGGGTTTTCATTTTCCCTTGTCTAAATGATCTTCATTCTATCAGGATGACAGCAAATTGTCCCCCTGTCCCACAGCCATCAAACTCCCCTGATCTTTAAGTGCTGGGGAAAGTCTGAGTACACATTAAAACCAGTGGTAGGACACAAAGGAGAGTGTATTGTCCAGACAACCAGATGCTGAACACCAAGCTTGAACCAGACACAGCTAAAATCTCAGACTGTCAGAAAGATCTGGCTTCAATTGTGGGTATTCTATCCTCTTGAAAACTCTGCCACGTGTGCTTCCGTTGAGCCTCATAATTCAAGAGGGCTTTAATGTTGAACAACTAAGAGGTGAAAAAGAGGCATTAAGTGTCATTTACACATCATATTTTGAATAAATACTTTAACACAGTTTTAACTCTATCTTCTGCACTTCCTTACAGTAGCCATGGGTCTGCCCGAATGTTCTCAGTGCCACAGGCTCCATTTTAATTTTAGTATTGGACTTCTGTACACACATCAATTAGCTGAAAAACAAGTCCACTGCATTCCTAGATTCAGTATCACAGCGAGCACAGCCCTAAGAGACTCTCTCTTAAGCAGAAAGAAATTAGAAAGTAAAGTATTATAGAAGAAGCCCAAGAACAATAGAAGTATTTGCACAAGTAGTAGGGCTCATGCCCTGGTAACACATCAGATTTCCTTCTCTTCTGCCATTGCTCTTCATTAAAGCTCTTCAATCTGTAGCTAGAAAACCAAACAGCAGGAATGGAAAACACATGCTGCGAATACCAGCGCCTTTGAGCTCAAAGGGCAGACCAAAATGCTGCCATCACTTTGGTCCCATGTTACCAGAGAGACCTCAACACTCTGAAGACGACTCAGACCACTGCTGTCGTAACAGAGCCTAAGAAAATCACTTGAAGGTGAAGTCCCTCTGTGCAAGGGATCATCTTTGCAGACTGCAAGAATTCCTACCCTAAAAACTGTGCAAGCAATGGTGCATTGCTGTGAGTTCTAAGAGTCAAATTCCTATGAGCAGAGCTAGGAACAGACACATCTCCCAGTTCCCACTCCAAGGCCAAGTGTACCAGAGGATTTTTTAAGTTGCCTATTTAGCTATAAGAAACACATAAGGCCTGGGATTTTTTTAATGCTTACAGAGCTTTGATGAGAGTTTTTCCAAAATGCTGCAGTAATGCTAGGAATATGAATACAAAGAAGGCTGCGGGGGCTTTTCCCCTCATGGAAAACTATCTGATGCATCAAGGAAGAAATTTGAAACCATTCAAAATTTCTGTAGAAAGAGAAAGTAATTATAAAACTGAAGATGCAGTGTGTGTACTCTGCTGACCATCACACAGTATTCTTAGAAAAGAGAGCACATTACTGAAAAAATAGATCAGATTTACAGCCATATGTGCTAGCCAACAGACAGACATTGCTAGTGATCATGCCTGTATAACTACAGGTCTATTCTAGTAGTTAGATTCTGCAGTCTTTACTTAGGCAAGCCATTTTTCATTCCAGCATTTCCAGACAGCATTTTGGCCCAAGCAGGGGACAGAATAAAATTGCTTATACACACAAGAACACAACTGAGGTTCCTTCCAGTTTGTGCGCTCAAGCATTAGGTGACAACAAAACTCATGACCAAACACATATATCAGCGGTGCATTCAGGAGATGAACATACAGGCTGCTTTTTCAAACAGGTTGCTGTAGTGGACTCTGGCAGGACAACACTGAAGTTAAAGGAATACCCAAGTGTGAGCCATGCAAAACCTCTCTGTGCATCAAGAAGTGATAGCCCATCTTACTGGAAGAATTCCTGGTCTGAGATAGTGCTTGTGTGCAAGAGGTGGTTGAGCCCTGCATGGGCAGAATCACTCGAGCAGTTCATTTCTCCGTCCTTTCCCTGCTTGGAGGCACTGAGCCGGAAGAGGCTGGAGCAACGCAGGGCAAGTTCCAAAGCATCCAGCCAGCATCTGCCTGTGAAAACAAAAGGAAATATTTAAGCACAGGTGAGTAAATAAGACAATTCATACATTGTTTCTCAAAAGCTTCTTGCCTGGGAGAAGAGCTCACTGTAATCAAGGAAGTCACTGCATACAATAACCTGGTTTTCAAATATATACAATCCCTAAGTTACCTTGCCAGCAATGGTGTGGTTTACAACAAATGGTGTGGTTTACACTTGTGGCTGCACAAGTGACACATCTGTACTGGTAATACAGTGGGATGCTCACCCCAAATTCCCTTTCCCTAATAGTATCTCTTCTTCTGTTCTCCCACAACCTGTTCACATCCCCTTTTGCCTCTCTGATTTTGACAGATGCAGGAAATGTGTACAGGTATGGTGCTTTGAAACCACCTAGCAGCTCCTGTCTGCCAGTAATGCTTCCCAAAACCACATTCAGCTTTTGTATGTATCTGTCACTGTCACACACACAACCCAATGGCAGGGAAATACCCGGGCACTGCGCTGCACAGGAGAGGCCTGTACTTGGTATGGGATTACTGAACTACAAGCCATCTTGAGGGACCCACGCAGGGTGTAGTGCTGCAATAACAATCACCAAACAAGAACCATGATGATCAGTACTTGCCAGAGTGATTAATACTAGAGGGAGCTGCTTGTCAGACTGTTTACTTTTCCTTTTGCTCTGCATTTTTCTTGCTTTTCTTCTCTCTTTCTCCCTGCTCAGTGCATTAGATAATCTGTGCGGAGCATCGGTTTTTCTTATTTTGTCACAAAAATTCATTACCTGGAGGATCTCCTTTGCAAACACCAGAAATTATAAACACGGCATGGAGACAAGACAAACTGTAGTTCTGTGAACAGCCTCACTGGATTTTCTTAAGGCCTGCATAGGTCTCAGAGGCAGGCAGCAAATGAGAAGCACAGGAATCCAAACTGACCCTTGGCTCCTTTAAAAATGACCCATACATGACTAAAAAGCTGAGTGTCAGTGTTAAAACATATCTACCACAATGCTGGAGTCCCTGTATTCTTGGAAGCACCTGAGAATACCCTGCTTCTGTACTGCAATCATTAATGAGGGCAGGACACTTGTAAATTGGTTGAACATTCAAGAATTGATGTACCATGGGAGTCTCCCTCTAATTTCAAGCACATAAAACAGAGCTTTTCATTACACTGCTCAGAATATATTTTGCAATAATTAGAAGTGTGCTTGAGAGCAGTGAAGAAAACAAAAGGATTTTGCTCTACGAAAGTGCTACAAACAGGATTTCTCTGGACCTCACACATTTCTAGGTCCCATTTGGGAAATGCTTCCATTATATTCAGTTCTATCACATACTTAGCATCAAGCATATGCATAAATCTCATAAATTCCCATCAACATCGATATGAACAAAATTTGGATCTATAAGAAGATCAATGGGAGTTTAAAAAAATCCAGATCATAGGTATATAAAGAAATTATAAATGTGAGTAGGTTTCAGTGATTGCTTTGATATAAAGCTACAACCGCAAAAGATTTGAAGAACTGCAGTTCAACACTGAGCCACAAACACCACAGAGCCCAGTCATTTATTCCAATTTGATCCCATAAATTCCTTCAACATGATGTAATAACAAAATCACAAACAATGGTTATTAAAAGATTAGGAAGTTTGAAGGCTGTTGGAATTGATTTCACACTATTTTGTATTTTAAAAATATCCTTGCATTAAGGCTTTACACACAGAGATTTATTTCCTTCTCACCATGTGTAGGATTTGCATGGATAACTCATTAGAGTTAATGGCTGCACTGAGCACAAATCCACTTCCTCTTCCATATCCCCTCCCTCCCAAACCCACCAAGATGAAAACCTGTTTCATGCTATTCTGTACAAGGGAGCACACTTCTGCTTAGGCTCACCTCCTTTGAATTTCCCCTCTCTTTAACTTTGCTTTTCTTTTCCAGTTCTGCAGAGTGAGGACTGCAAGATTTAACATTTGGAAATGCTTCATATGTCATTTTATATTCAATGGGCTTATGAAATGGGCTAGCTTGATTTGTATCAGCATGAGCACCCAGGAGCAGTAACAGAGGTCAGCTCCTCAGTGCCCTGCAGCACTCACATACAGACATTATCTTAGTTACAACAATGCACTGGCTACGGTTACACTTTCTAACAAGGACAGCAAGGATGAACCCAAAGTCTCCTCAGCCATTCCCCTCAATGTGCTCTGCAGCCCATGCCTCACTGAGGCTGCAGGCAAAGCAGGCCACGCTGGCCACTATACCACAGGCAGCGATCTTAATCCCCCAGATCCCCTGCCACATGTATTCACTGGTTCTGACAGGAGCTTACAGGATGGTCAAAACTTTGGGGTCCACATTACCAGAGGAAATTTCTAAATAACATATCTAGGTTTTTCATCTCTTCACACAATTCCTTGGAAGGGGTTATGAGTAAATTGAGTATTATTTGAAACCTTATTCACAGACCATAAATAGAGACTAAAAAGATAAATATGCATTTTAATATTCCAAGGCAGAGACACAGAGATTTAGAGGAACTCGCTGTGCATTAGCAGGCAGCATTACTTCTGCCCCACAGAACACAGAAATGGCACCAGCGTATGCCCTTGTTTTAATTTCTAACAGAAACTGAACTCAAGGGATGCACAGCATTCCCAAGCTAAGAAATGAGCCTTCAGCCATCAGGTGGTGCTGTGAATCCAAACAAATATATGCCACAAAATCAGACCTGAAATACGGGATTTCCTCTGCAAATGAAAACGTTACATTCTCTGCAAGTCAACAGTGTGTTAATTGTAGCATAGCACTGTAAATTATACCCTCTTAATTTCAGGGATTGCACACATGTAAACCTGTTTTTTTTGCTAAAGGCCTATATGAAATGTTTTTATATTTGAATGATCTTGCTATTGAGTCATATTCTTCTTTGTTATGAAAATTATATAAAAATGCTAGCATTTGGGTAACTTAATTGCTTACCTGACAAGTCTGCTCACTTCCGCAGGAACTGGAGAAGAGGAAAAAAGTATGGGGTCACGTAATTAAAGGCTGTCATCTATAGTCACGGGAGTCTGCATGAAGGCTTCTTGGTTACCTAAGTTCTCACATTTTCTAATTTTGAGTGGTTGACTCAAGTCAGGCTTTTTTATGCACCAGGTAACTGGATCAGAGAAGGATGCAAAATGTGGGTTCCTTCAGAGAGGAATGGCAGCCCGATATGATGCATGTACACAAAGCAAAAAAGAGCTATGAAGGAGGTACAATGGTATTCTTTTAGAAGATTTGAGTACTTAAAGCTGTAATGTAAAACACTGCAACCTATCAGTTATAATTTTCCTCAAATTCTGGCTTAAAACAAACATATATTTAAATTCTGAAGGAAAACGCAAGAGCATTTTGTCAGCCTGTGGCAGAATCTCCTCATAGGCTTTTAAGCTTTTATACCAAACGATGTATTACTCTCTCCACTGCAGTGACTACTTTTGAACAATTTCTGCAGAGATCATATTGTCTCAAAACCACCTGCATTACCTTCTTCTGCCTGGGAGCTGTGAACTAAATATTCCCTTTCAGACATTATTTCTGAGCTTGGCTCTTTCTTCATTGTATTTTGTCACTGAATCTCAACTGGCAGCCTGCAGAGTAAGCTCTGGCTCTTACCTGGGCTACAGAGTGGAAACGGAGAGAGTAAAATAGTCCATCTATGCATAATGCTCCCACATACCCTACAAGCCACACAGAACGGTTTACAAAACTCTGCAACAGTCATCTTTTATCCAAGCTAGCAGAGTTCTCAGTGAGGAGAATAATGAGGAGAAATTACACCCTACCCAGAGAAGATGCCCGGCTCAGATGTCTAAAGTCAAGTCCAGCTGCATTACTCACACTGGTGGCCGGCACAAGGAAGACATTTCACATCACACATCTTTTGGTACCTGAATTGGTCAGGTGTGAGGCTTGTCCAGACACCTTTGGCTCCCTCCAGCAACAATGGGGATAGAAATGACACTTTGACAAGGCTGTTCATAAAGTGCCAAAAGTGGATGTCCTACCAGACTGCCAGCACTAGCTTGGGCTCCTGCTCTCTTTTGTAGAAGCCTCTCTCCATGCACTGATCATTGGTTTCAATATTCATTCCCTACATCACTTCAGCAGATGTTGATCACAGATGTACAGAGAAAGTGGGATGTCAGAGCAACGCATCTACACACCATCCAGTGGTGCTCAGTGCAAAAAATCCCAAACCAAACAGAGGTCTGCCCTCTGCATAGGCCTGTAACCCTTTTTCTCTGTGTTTACAGCAAAATGACACAGTCATCAGTGAGAATTTGCAAAAGGAAACTCTTTGAAAAATCAAATATAGCTGGGTTCCTAAGATCCTTTCCTCTTGAGAAGTTTGAGGAGAAAAGCTAACAAAGGATGTTGGTTGCCTTGACTTCAGAAAAACAAATCCTAACATCCATCCCACATATGTTTTGAAACCTTCCGCATGCTTTCTCCGGTTCAGCAGGCTGGAAAAGCACCTTGTGGTCCTTTGAGATGACTCCGGCAGTACAGCTGCGCAAGTGGGAATCACTGTGGTTCCTTGCAGAACACTTCCCAGGTTTGCAGGGCACTGCTGGCACCATGCAGACACATGGAGGCTGCAGGGCTGGACAGGAGCAGGGATACGCTCACACCAGCTTTTTTTTGTTTCACAGACAAAAGGAATTACTAAAACCGGGTGACAACAAACATTTCTTCTCCCCCTTGCAGAAGGAAAACCCCAAAACAACCTTAGGTTGCTTTATGCTGCTAACCTAGATCAGTTCAAGGAGTAACTAGATTCTGTCCTAGTCTTCAAACAGATCTAAAATTACCACAATATCCCACAGAAAAAAACCCAGCAAAAGAGGCAGTATTGAAAACAGTAAGCTATTTTGCTCTGAAATTTTTTACGGTCAACATTATTCACCTAGAACAACTCATAATTTGACATAACAAGTCTATCTGCCACATTTTGCAACAGCTGATTACAGAGGAGCCAGCCAATGCTTTCCCAGCAATCACCAATAACAAAAACCTGCTCGAGATGGAATCACGCTGTTGCCCACTGAAATCTCAGCCAGGGACTATATCTTTTTTCCACTGCATTCCTGTAGACATAGAATGGCTGGGATGAATGTCTTGCCAATTAAGACTTCAAAAGCCTCACATCTAGTAACCACACATCCCTCCAGAGAGGCATCACTAAGGGAATATTAATCTTCTCGAGTTATTTAAGTCACTCAGTTTTTGGCCTCGTGCCTCACACTTAGCAAGAAAGATGCTTTTAAAAATCAACCTGAAGTAGACTGTCACCTGGAAAGGATGAATTCTTGCTCAAGTGCACACAAATCATGAGTGATGAGGAAGAGCCTGATTTGGTTCAGTCAGTAAGCATTAAGGTCATGGTATTGAGCTGACTGCTTATTTTGCTGTACCACTTGGGTGCTTGTGTGCACAATTTCTTGCACTTTGGCTGTCAGGATGCAAGGATGCAATCTCTAAATTAGTTGCAGGTGCAATTTATGCACCAAGCTAAATGAAGTCTGGTTGCAAATGCCTGGATTTTAAACTGCTGTGAAAGGTCTAAGGAATATGAAGGGCACACAAAGCTAAGAAGGTAACTTTTTTCCAGCACTGCCAGGAGCCAGTGATATATTTTGTTGTGAACTTGGCTTCAAATGGCAATCTTTTTCCTGGTTCACTGCTTCTGTGTGTGACCCTTATTTCAATAATCTAATTTCCTCCTCAGATCAAAGCATCAATTCTGGGGAATGGCCAGATGCCTAGCAAAGAAACAACACTATAAGCCAGACCATCAGGATTTCCACACAATTCCATCCACATTAAGCAATGAAGACTACCCAAAACGTGTCAGAAGGAGAGGACAGAAACAAGGTACAAAATGCAAGAGTGGTTTACAATTCCACTGCTAAGCCTTTAACCCTTGCAATCTGCCACTTTGAATTCCCTTAGTAATCTCTTTGATGGCAAGGTGGAGATCTGCACTATGAGATTTAAGCAGGTAACTCAAAATGCTTAGGAGGTCTGGGGCACTGATTTGGAAATATCAGAGGCAGCCCCAGAAAGGTCTGGGCAAGGAGCTTGGGACAGGTTTAAACTACTAATTCTAAGCCACTCATCAGCATAAATCTGAAATGCATACAGTCACTGGTTTGGAAAAAGCAATTTTCTTTTCTGAAACTGGTAAGAAAGAAAGACCTTCTGTTTGTACAGGTTGAGCCTCATAGGCTGACATGACCTTCCAGCTGTCTTTGAAATATCACAAAGCAGTCTGTTGCTGTGGTCTGTGCATGCAAGACCTACTGTAGCTTGGCAGTGGTTCTGCAGGCTGTCCAGAAGTCAGGACCTTAAATCCTACCAACAGTCTGTCACAGATGGTACAGCAGAGGGGAAAAAAGGGATTCTGAAGTGCTGAGAGAAAAAGTAGGCCATGTAGCTGCTGATCATGATATAGTTGCCTGGATAGCAGAGCTGTACATCTAACATATGCTGCAACTCAGTATTCTCCAGCAAGTCAGAGGCCTCCATGAATTAGTGTTAAATTTACCAAATGCTTCATGGTTCATTTTCCACTACTAGCATGGGAGACTGTGTTTTAGAAGAACATGGTCAGGACACCTCCTCAAAGATGCTGCAGACTCACATGATACTGCATCTACAGAGGAGATGGGAACATACTACAAATATATGCTAACATTATGCAAGGGAACAGATTCCACCTGCCCCAGTTGTGTCAGCTAGCTTAATTCATTTTACCTTAACCTCCTGTCTCTCTTGACCACAACTGCATCCTCTATGCTTGTCCAGTACATTAAAGAAATGAAACAATCTCAGCTGCACCCTTTTGGAGATGTCTCTTTACAGCAGGTAAAGCTATGTAACAGTCTACAGCCATTCCAGTAGTGCCTTATGGGTTTAAAATCAACTTGTATTAATTGCAAAGTACAAGCTTTAATTTGCTGCAGTTTATATAGATCTCTTTAAATGTAAGAGTTTCTATTCCTTGTGTCTTTGCCTGCATATGTTTTACACCATCTACTGATGTTAATACCATTTCCAAGTCACTCATCTCAGAGTGCGACACCCATGTGTTTGGCCATTTGTCAGCAGGTCTACACTGCTCAATGGAGCTGATACCCCCAGACTGCCCCCATGAAGGCTAACAAACGAAAGGAGCATGCCATAGTCACAATGCCAGGACTGCTCTTGTGTTTGGGAGGAGGCTAGCCTCAGTGTACGAGCTCTTCTTCCCGCTTATCTGTGGAGTCACATCCTTCCTTTCCTGCACAAGGTACAGCCACTTCTCACTGACCTCAGCTGTGAAGTCAAATACTCACATTCAGCTGAACATTACACCTTTGTCATGCTAGTATTTTTGGTGCAGTACTATAGTATTTTTTTTGTGAAGTCCATTGCTAAACAGACAGATCACAATGCTTCATATCAGCTGTCATGGTCACATCCTCAGACTTCTCAGGATCTAGCAGACATAACATGAGTGCTCCAAACCTGCGAAGGTGGCTCTAGGGCATTGCTAGTGCTGTTCAAGAGCATGTATTATTTCATCCTTGACCAAAGGCCCTAGTTATTTTCTATGTACATGTTTACAATATTTGATTGAGAGATATCTCAGTTTCTCCTCCTTCCCTTGATCACATTAGCTTTCCATCTAACCTTATGACTCTACCGTGGAGAAGCAGAAAATTCAAGGAAAATCATACTAAATGTTGAAGTAACATTTCTTTGATATGTCTGGCCTCTGCGTGCTTCCCAAGGATCATGGCTAATGTCTTGGCTTTAAAAATACATTCCAGTAACTCACTATTTTAAGCTCCTATGATACTTCACTGGGCAGAAAGCTTCCCACAGGCATTTAAATACTGAAAATTCATATGTGCCAAGAATGGTCCATTTTGTGCTTTTTCAGTATGTGGTCTATGATCCATGGAGAGAGATCACAGCTAGAAAAGTTTTACCTCTGATGATCTCCTGGGAGATATTGCGAGCTTGGGAGCCTTTACGTGTATGATCAGTTAGAACAAATCTAAAGCTACTCTACTCCACGTAACTGGCCTATGGCAATTATCATAAAAAGAGAGAGTAGAAGTTCAGCCACAGGTCTCTTCGTCAGGCTGGCTTTAAGATATACTCATTAGGTTTCCATCAGAATGAAAGTTTTCATTTAGAAGATAGCTGAAATGCCAGGAAAAAAAAGGTGCTTTGAAAGACAGCAGTGCGTCTTGAACACATGCAGTGACTACATTGGTCCCTTTGCACATTTTCTAATTAAGTTAATGGAAAGACAAGTTACATGGATCTCTAAGGAAATAATAATTTATATATCTGGGTTCACAGACAGTTGTTGAAGTTATCTGGTTGCCTGAGAACTCTGTGGGACTGCTTCTATGTCTATTCCATGGGCTGTCTTGTATAACCAAGGCTTGAAACACCTAGAATTTAGCAGCTCTACCCCAGCAGCACCTTCTTTTTATTTTTTCTCTCAAAAGGACTTTTGTGTCAATCTATACCTTTCTAGAAAGGTGATATTTGAAGCTGTGTTGGAATCCTGTATTCCTTTACACAAATAAGTTGTACTCTTCCATAAGCTACAAAAGCATAGAATCATGCAATCAACTAGGTTGAAAAAAACCTTTAAGATAATTCAAAGAAAGAGATGTACTTCTATGGCTCTATACAAGTCCCACTTCTTTCCATATCATTTCCCTATTTTAGCATCTGCAAGCAGCTTTCAGTGTTGAGGTGATATCCCTCACTATGAACAGCCCTCTTTGCACAGCAGTAGGAAGAACAGCATGCTAAGCCTCTAATGAAAGGTTTCCTCCTATTTCAAGTGTCATATCAAAAGATGCATTTGGCATTGTGCCATTTCCAGCCTTTAGGAATATGTAAAACTTAATCAGTAGACCAGAATGACACTGATTTCAAAGCTCTCTGTGCTCCATGAAAAATCCTTGTGTCCTTAGAGTTACTCCAGATGCTACCCAAAGGAGCTCATGGCATGAGCTACCTGAGTACCCATGGCGGGGTAGGTGAAAAATAGCCCTAAAACGAACAGCCTGGGTAATTTGCTATGGAAAAAAACCCCAACAAACCAAACCAAACCAAACAAATTACAACAGTCTGAAGGTCAAATGGAATGAAAATATGGTTTTAATCTTATCTATTTATAAAGCACTGATCTTTTAGGTCCGCTAAAGCCATTTATAGAGATTTTCACACAGCAAGCTGGGATGCCTATTACATAGTGACCTAAATTTACCGTTTACAATTCTGTGAATTCCAAGAATGGTATTTTACATGTGGAGTCACCAGCATCTAGGCCTGTTATACTGTAAACCATGGTACAGCAAGTATACAAGAAAATTCTGGTGGTTGAGAGACTTTCTATCAACAGCTCTTCAATATTACAATGTCATTTTCCTCCAACAGATCCCTTCCAAGTGTAAGACATAGGCAGATAACTCATTGAAGTCTCTGCTAATCTGAGGAAATAGTTAAGCTCCCCTCTCATCCCAGTTTTGGGATCACCTTTCATCTTTTAGCATATACTGACATGGTGTTTTTCTCCAGCTACAAACCTAGGTCCTTCTTTCATACACATGGCCAGAAAGATTGATGTGCAGGGAGGAACATGAAATGCACCTGTATTCTGCTGACCAATTCTGACCACTGCTAACAAACATCACCTCGAGCAGGGTGAGATGCCATTTTTTCCTTACATACCTTTTATATTTTTTTAATAAACCTATTTTCTTAACTAGCACAGAGGGTGCAATCTGGGGAAAGCAAATGAAGACAAAAAACTTACCATCTGATTCAGAGGCTGCTCTGAAAATCAAGTAGCTGCTGGGAAGAGGCTGAGTGATTGAACCAACATTTTCTCCCTTTGGGCCCTGGAAATGCACACAGACAAAAAGATGTAAGGCACAGAAGATGTGATGGACTATTCAACATCTTTCTACCCTTCCTGGGCAGAGTATGTATGTGTGTGACAGGGAAGAAGGAAGGAGCAGATGGAGTAATTTGAAGAGACTCATTAACAATCACAATATTGCTGCTGTAGCTCCAAAACAGTAATGAGCTCTGATGTAAATGGAGCTTGGTCTAACCTATGACAGCCCAAAACCTACCCTGTTTATTCAGATCCTCAGGAACGAATCTCATTCCTGACAAAAACAGTTAAGTATTTGCTATTAGCCATCTTTGTGCAACACCAGAATGGACTGTTCCATGCAGCGCTCTCTGAGTCTGTCTGTAGCCTGACAAAACAGCAATGAAACAGCTTTCATGTGTCACCATAAAAGTGGCGAGAGCCCACACCTTGAGATGTGAGTGCCTCTAGGAGCGAGGCAATGGCAGGTTTTCTGGAAGGAAACAAAGGGGAAACTCCATCCTGCAAACCTGCCTGTGGGAAAGGAAGAGACAGAGAGAAATCACTGGCTGAGGACTGAGGTCTCCTAGCACGGACACGTGCTGCTGGGTTGCAGGCTTTCACCTCTGCATCCAGACCCTTTGAGAACCTTTATGCTGTGGTGCCTGGGATGACAGCCACTTCAGGCTTCAACAAAAGCAGGCTTTGCTTGTTTGTTTTGCCCCTAGTTAGGGGCTGTGGTAAAAAAGACTATAGTGTCTTCTAAGCACCCTGCCACAATCAGCATGTATCTGAGATACAGACACTCATGTATCTGAGTGCATTCCACAAAGATGCAGTGCTGAGAAGACAGCAGTCTCCAATCTAGCTTCTTGCCTTCACATCTGCAGGGTTCTGCTGCTGCCGGGAGAAAACTGGATAGTTGTTACTCACTTCTTTTTCCTCCCCTCTCTCCCTCATCTCCCCCTCCATGAGAGAGGGGAAAGGGAAATTAAAGACTGCTTAAAGGCTTAATAGTCAGGACTGGCAAAGTTGACATTTGATTAGTAAACCAGAGCAGAGCAGCTTAAGACATTACTAGTAACATTAATGCAAACAGGCATCATTCCAGATGGCATTTTTCCTTTCAGTAGCTTGCAGCTGAGCAGGGTGTGTTGGAGAACTATTGATAACACCACTACTTGTGTTTTCAGTGCAGAGGTAGATATTCACTCTGTCTGAGGAAAACCCCACAACTTAACAGTACAGACACAGAATCTTTAAAAAAAGGGGGAAGGTGGGAAGGAGAAGATAACACAGGATTCTAACAGGCATTTAGCCA
>JBCJKH010009753.1:4433-18770 GCA_039877255.1 Loriculus beryllinus | reverse complement strand
CATATTCAAAAGCTGACTAGCAAGCACTGTAGGCAACACACAGCTGGTTGAAGTCTTGTTGAAGTAAATTGTGCCAACCAAAAAAAGAAAAATAAATCTATGTGTGCACCTCCCTAACGGTGCCCTTAATTCTGTATGTCTCAAATAAAAGCCCAGAGACTATATCATTACTTCTGCCTGCAGACAAAACCCACCTACAGTTGTTAAGGACAGCACCACTGCAAGTAAATCCATTTCTCCCCTGCTGTAGAAATGACACAACTGGTGTGGCTTTCTTTCAGGCTACTTGCATCCACATCAAGTTACAAATAACTTTTGTCCACGCCCAAGATGCTTAGTCCAAGTAAGGCATTCAGGATACATTACCCTTTCAATCAACAAATATACTTGAAACCCTAGTAAACAAATGTATTTAGGAAAAAAACCACAACCTCTAAAAATCTGTATTCCATCACCCTTTATATGTTTTACTTCTCAAGGGACAAGTTCTTCTAGGTCAAAAAACTGCCAAACACTATCAGCCTATTAAGATCTGTACATTTACAGATGGACAGACGGACTCACGGACTTTATGAGTGAACTGTGGCAATGGATAGCATCTGTTAATTTGAGCCACACTTTCCCTGCAGTTTGCTCCTGTTATTAAAACAAAAAGCTATTTTTATACACATGACAAGTAGACTCCATATAGGCCAAACATTACAATACCCTGTCCCAGGTACCTGTTCAAAGACTGAGGTGAAATGTTTTCCCCAAGATGGATTGAATTTATCTGTCCATATACCTTAAAAAAGAAAGAAAAACAGAGCCCACAGCCTGTATGCTCCTTTCACAGCTACTCCTTTTGGCCAGACACTCCTTTCGGCCAGAAATGCATTCACTATCTCTCTAGGCCAAAATTAGATAAGCCTGCAAATCCACATTCCCATTATGACATCAGGTCACGCTGTAGAATAACATTATAATTCTTGGGGTTTTTGCCACTGCATTTGGAAATCTAAAGCAAGACAAGATGTAGGCTTCCTTTACCAAACAAGACAACAGCAGGCACTTCTGAAAAGAGTTCAAGAGCATGCAACTAGATATAGAAAGAGTATGCTCACAATACAATAGATGTTGGGTTTCTAGACAAGTGTGTCTGATTGTCTGGCTTCAGTTCAACTACTGAGTGTCACTGAATCTCCCACATAACCTTGGATTATCTAAGGCACCACTGTGACACATCTGACACAGTGAAATAACATTACATGACTTTTCAGTGTTAACCTGACGTAATACTATCGCAGTTCACATTGATAGCTCACACTGAACTCTGAACTGTTGGACGGAAATAACTGATATACAGTATTTCCCAAGGAAAACTTTCCAAATGTCACTTCACAAAAGTGATGTGCCTGAGGTTGAATGGTTTGCTTAGAACATGTTTAAATGCTTATTTGACCAAAGTAGGATAACTGAGATAGAGCAGAAAACCCCAATGTTCATTTCCTACCAATAAATTAGCATGAATGACTTTTAAATAAAACCAATCAGAATTTATTACCTTTCACTCCAGATTTTGTTTAAAAAGTTACACAATTAGAGGGAGAGGAGTTGTAGGCAATTATCATGAATGTTCACCTCTCTACAACTCTGCTTAGAAAAACCCACACTTCTCCAACTCGACTTCTGTCTGTCAGTCAAATATATAATGACAGGAAAAAGGAAAAGCAACCTCTTTCCATTAACAGGTCACACTTTTCCTGTGTATAAATCAGATGAATGGTCCTAACAGTTTGACAGTCTATCTGAACTCTTATCAAAATGTGGAGTTGGTCACAATCCATTCATAACTGAAAGGCTTTATAACCTCTCACTTAATGAAAGTTTCTGGTTTAAATCTGTACTTAATAAGGAAAATATTCCTACTTCCTAATGGAGAACAAGCTAACAGACTTATGAAACTTTGGCACATAGTTATCACCAGCTCTTACAGTAGGTTTCGAAATTAAACATTCACAGTAGTTTCCAAAATGTATTCTCTCACCAGATTCTTTGCACTTGCATTTCTTCTACTCAAACAAAAACCCTGCAGAGACATTCATACACATTTATTTTAAAGATAATTTTATAAGCAACACAAGTTTTTTTAAACTTCTGAGAGCTTTACATCATTTTACACTATTTCCTCAGGCTTCCAGAAGGATTTCTAACATTTTCTAGAAGCTGCTGCTGCCTCAGGAACATGTGCTGATTCTCTGAGAAATGTAGCTAGAAGACATCAGCATAGAGAATGGTGCACTGTTGCCATACTGTTTTAATTGCCAACAGAGATCTCCCAGAAAAATAAACATGATGGACATTTACTGGACAAGGTGTCATGTATTATGTAAGTATCATGTGCACAAAGTACAGGTGTGGACTTTTACACAGACATTCATGGATGTTTTATGTGGATGCAGTATATTCACTAGACTGAATTATGTACACATTCTCATGTCATTTATGAAAAATACTATTGAAAGCTAACAGAGATTTCATCTTGTTCTTTCCCCCCCGGCTTCAGCAGTGAAATTACCGAGTGTTTGCACAATCTGTTTCTCAACAACCAGCCATATACAGTGTGCTTTAGAAGCATATAGAAAATCAGAATAACACCAAAAAATCTAATATAATGATACAGCACACACACAAAAAAAAAGCACTGCTGAGAGACTCAAGTTTTATTACTGTCAATATCAAGTTATTTCAGTAGTTAAAAGTGGAAATTTTCTCCTAATTGACCATCTGTGCCACTACTCTCTCCTTCACTCTAATGCTACGAAAATGCATTTCACTACATCAGACAGTAGCTTCTAATCAGTATTCTGTTACCTTTTGCTCTCACTCTTCAATTACTTTCTTCAGGAGCATTTTACAAAATCTCTGGTCTAAGTATTCCTTGCAACTATCTAGCAGTCTAAACAGAACAGGCAAATTCAATCACATATTGGAACATCACCAAAAATGGGAGCAACACCACTGCTTATGGACAAGAAAATTATACCTGTCAAAATTTGAGTGTCATATCAGATGAGGTCCTTAATACCAGCAACAGGTTCCATTGCTTCAAGCCATAAATTCTACATCATAGGTCAAATCAAAACTAAAAACAAACAATAAATCCAAACTAAACAAAGAAAAGCCCCCAAGAGCCCCCAAACCACCCCACCATCAAACCCAAAAGCACCCAAACTAATGAATAAAAATAGAGGAGAGAGAGAAGTAAACAGATGCTTCGCCTGACCCAGTGGAAGAAAAAAAGCACATCACAGCACAATGTGCAACAGCACAAACACAAAGGCGATTATCTTTTTCTATCTAAAAACCTACAAGCTGCTCACATTTTCATATAGACTACAAAATAACGTTTCTATAAGCCAACATCACTTAATGCACCTACTGCAAAGGAGTGTCATTACCCAGCTCAGCATTTGAAGAGTCTGCAGTCTTTTCAGGGTCTGAGTTCCTTTGTCCAAAAATTACACTCACTTTCCTTTGTTTAGTACAACCTAAGCATTTTCTTTCAGTTAGCCCATGCAGACAGCACAGAAAAAGACATACATTTCTGCAAAGTGGTAAATCTGAAAAAGAATTAGTCCAAGCCCTTTATTATCATGCTGCTTTTAGAAGTGCCTCAATTATTGCATTCTACAGTCATTTTGAATCTGTTGCCTTAATGTTTCATATTTGAAATCCTCTTTGAATGGTCATGAAACCTACATATACAGGCAATTACGTTTTTCTTCTTCAGCCTTCCAAAGCAAATATTTATTGTTATAAGCTGTCTATTTATTCTTGTATAAAAATGAGACTTGCAGGAGTCTAGGACAGTACATGCAGACTAGCCCTTTTGTCTGCTTTTCCACAACCCACATACACAGTTGTCTTCAGACTATTCAGACTCCGGACAACCTGGACAATTGCTGGTTTCCATCAACAATTCCATGTTGTCATTATACCAGCACACCACAGGTCTTGTTGCTTCCACTTTTACCCTCAAAGCACTCACCCATTTGTACACCTACATAACAATTATTAAATTGACACCAGTCAGACTGTTCCCAGTATGAGGCAAACTTAAACAGTGAGTTAAAAAAAGGCATAAAACCCAAGACGCATAGTTCGTGAAATGGAAATCATTTGCTCTACTTTTTATACCTAAACTCCCATTTTCTTCTCTCACTGCTCAACCACTTTCACTACTCCAACTTTTCCATCCACAGTTCTGCCTTTTTTTGTATGTATTAGGTCCAGAAGAGCACACTTTTCCTTGTTGGCTCCTTGATCAACTATCAAGAAGTTGTTATAAACACACTCAAGAAGTCTCCTTGAGCCATGCCATACTGTCCTTCCAAAAGATGCAATGACTGAAGTTCTCCAAAAACCCGTGAATAACCTCATGTGCATCTTCCTGATCAGGAAATCAATAACAGATACCCACTACAACAGCCCTGATGCTAATTTGACCACTAATCTTCACCCTTAAAGTCTTGATTCAATGTCAACGGGTCCTGAGGCAGAGTCTCATGCATAACAGCTGCTCTCTCATGTTGAGGGCAACTCCTTCCTCTAGCCATACTTGTCCTGTCCTTCCTAAAAAGGCTGTCTCTCTCCATTATAGCTCTCCATCACATAAACCATCCCACCACACTTTCACAATCCCAGTGAGGTCAGCCCTTTAACCACACATGGACTTCTAACTTCTCCTTTGGTCTCAAGCAAACATGCTGCACAACTGAAGATCTCCTCACCTTCACAAGAACTTGTAAGGCATTACCCCATATACCATCAAGCATAACAAGCATGCTAATACACAATGACTCCAGCATAACTACACAATTTTCACCAGCTATTAGCTCAGTTAGAAACACACCAATAAAGAGAAGAAGCACAGTTTGCTACTGTACTGATGTTTGCTACTATTTATAAGTAGAGGAATCTGACAAATTCAGAAGGGGAAAAAGAGACAACAAGATAAAATGATGAAATGAAAAAAGATGAGACCTAAAGCTCAGGAAGAAAGTGTTAACATAAAATATAACCCACAGTCAGATATGAGTATATGTGAGAGAAAACATAAAATATTTGGTTTATCCAACAGATGTGACAAGATGTTAAAACAGTTTAGGGAATTATTCTTCCTCCTTCTAGCAGACAAAAAAGAACTGTAGAGATTTGGATGTGCCCCTTCTTAAAGCGAGTCAGTAAAACACAGCATGCAAGAGAAGTTTCTGTTGCCCTTCTGCAACAGCAGACATCTGGCTTTTTCCTCCAAAGAACTGTTGAAGACAATGGATTAAAGTCGAATCTAAAAACTGTACACTTGAACAGGATAGCTGGATTCTCCTGTCATAGCAGATGGTGAATGGGATATAAATAACCTCTCTTCTACATGCAATTTTAATTAACATTAAGAAAAAAAAAAAAAGAAGAAAGGGGGAGAAAACAGTTGTGTTTAATAGACAAAGTCTACAGAATTATTTAGCTGCACCCTCTTACTGTCCAAACTCCGATACCAAATCCACACAGAGGGCGTAGAAACTGCTTTTTCTACATGATGGGCTGTACATGAGTCTGCTCTCAAAATAGAAAGTTTAGCTTTCCTAATCAATTTTTTTCCCTTCTCACTCTAAAAGTTATGTTTAGAATGCAGTTCATACTGGGATCATCACATCATGGTCATGACCATTGTCAAAAGTACTGGTAATAATATGGCATCAGCAGAAGTCTGTTCAGTACAGACCAACCACAGGTGCCTACCTTGCTTGCCAGGACATTCCAGAGCCTATGCTAAGTCCCTGCTGCTGTAGAAATATCCCACCATGCCTATCTATGTTGGTATGCCAGCAATAACCAAGCTAACCCAAAATATGCTAATCTAAAACTAGCTTGGAAACTACAGGAAACACATATCCACACAGGCTGGGAGGGTCTGTGCCCCTCAGCACCTATGGAGCTTTGCTATCTCTGCTATTGTCATAGCAGCTGCTACAAAGGGAGAACCTTAGATGTGCAGCACCATAGCTCTGCTACTGCTCTGCAAGGCATTTTCTATGCAGTCTATGTGCTTTCTCTTTAAGGATGTGAGGAAAAACATCCTGCTGCAGCATAGGCTCCACAGCTCTCCTCCAGCTACCAGGCCAGAGTCTGAGCATTGTGGTACCCCAAATTCTTCCCTATAAAAAGGGCAGTGCTCTCTTACTTACTTTGCAACATCACCAACATGCAGAAACATTTTGTAAGCTAACCTGGAGTTCTACATTCTTACAAAGAGGCACTCTGAAGTCAGCCCAAATTACTCTCAAGTAATAAGCTTCCCCTTTATGTGAGCAGCAGCCAGCACAGACCTCACATTTCTGCTCTGCAATTACAGATTTCAGTTAATGAGCATAAAGATATGCTATTAACAATGCACAGCCAAGGACTCACATTTGCCTGAGACCACCATACACATGAAAGTCAGACCTCTTCAGCATTTACAAGAGTGGTGCTTATAACCTTGCAATAGTAAAACCTGTGAACTGCTGCCACGCAAGACCAATTTTAGTTTCTGTTGAAGATGACTACAGCACTAATTCAAAAGTACGGTAAACTAGAGGGAAAGACTACAGTTGTTTTCAAACTTTTGAGTGATCATCAGTACTTCTGTTTCTATAGATGTTATACGCATGCATATGGAGTTGAATTATGGCAACATGGATGAATTATTTTTATTTCTTGAGAAAACTTTTGTTAAGCGCAAGCAAACTGTAAGAAAAATAAGTGTCATGATATGATTAATGCCTTCACAGAGCCGCTTCACTTTGGCCTACATTTTCCTCCTTTGAAGTGTCACAGCACTTGCCTGCCCTTTAGATGTATTTTAAAACCGCGGCTGCTCCCCAGCCGAGCACAGACCAGACGTGCAGCAGCTCGCTCGTCACCCAAGCAGCGCACACAGGTCCTGTGTCACTAGATGGAGCTCATTACCTACCAAAGCCACAACCCGGCCGGACTATAACAAAGCAGGCGTTGAAACAATGTAAATCAATCGAGTTTGTATTCAGAAAAGCTATTTAGGTTTGCTTTCTCGTTTCATTTTTTAAATGGTTCCATATGTTCTTAACAATAAATCACAGTGTTCGTAAGGCACAGAGAAGAAATAGAGGCACAAAGTTAACCCTCCTTTTCTCTGGTCATTCCAGTTTATGCATATTATCCCCCCATCTGATCAATTCCTGTGCAACTGAATTTAAGTCTTAACTGCTTTTTTCGGGGGTTAATCTTCTCACTGAAGTAAATCTAAATCATAATGCCTCCTTTATTAGATGAGAAAACTGAAATCTAGAAAGTTCAGAGCTAAACATCCAAATCTGAATCCATTTTTAAGACCAATTTTACCGTTACAGCATATACTCAATACACTCCAAGCCTGAGCTGGAATTTACATGAATGTGAGATGTTCATGGTCCTACAAAAATTAAACCTTAGTAGGCCAGATCTCCAAACAAATTTCAGTAACCCAATTTCACCAGCAACCTCATGTCTATAATCTTGGAGAATTCACGCCTACATGATCTGCCTTAGTTTTATAGCTTTGCTAGTCTGGGGGAAAGATCCAGGTTTCCAGGCCTTTGTCTAAATCATTAAAAAAAAAAAAAAAAAAAAAAAAAAAAAAAAAAAAAAAAAGAGACCTTTTATTAATATTAACAATGGTAAACGGCTCCAGAAAGAAAGAATTCCTATCTACTCTTCAGCTAGAACACCAGGATATAATGCAGTAAGACTTGCAGTAACCTGGGACTCATTTCATAGAACCCCAGTTAGGGCTGGAAGAGACCTGGCATCAGCATGTTCGTTATCACTGGGGGGTTGGCGGGGAAATGCAGAGGAAGAGAGCTTTAGTACTATTCTGAACTGCAAAGAAACACAAGTGCCAAGACAACTCTGCTTAACAAACTGATTCTGTCAGAAAGGTTTTCAGACAATCGCATCTGTGGTTAATGGACAGCTTTTCAAATGCTCACATGGCCTCACCTGCAGTTTACGCATACAAAGCACCTTACACCCATGTACAGAGCAGTGCAAAAGACACAGAGTGTAGGAAATGCTTTCACAGCAAAACACTCCCTAAACTGGAAAATGTGCACCCAATGGTGCTTGAGACACAGGTGACCCCTTTCAAAATCTGACAATCAGATCAGGGATGATATTTCAGACAGAATTTGCTTTAAGAAGACAGACAAATAATGGCCCCTTCACCTTATCCCGTAAATCTGCTCACAGTACCCTGTGCCTAAGAGCAGCCAAAACAAAGAGTCCTGATGCAATAGGTACAAAAGAAAGTTGCTGTAAGCAATCACAGAGGAATCTGTGTATATGAGAAGCATCTTTCAAGTCCCTAGAATGGAAAGGCTGGCATAAAAATTAATGTGTGCAAGTCTTACATCTCCCCACCGTATATCCTATTCCATGAAAACAAAATTATAACCCAATCCTAGATGCACTTTTATCCAGATGAATTTTCTATTAAAGGGCTGCAGTTAAGCTCTTTGCCTTGATGCTATCTTGCAGTAATGAGTTTCACTGCTTAGTTATGAAACATGACAAAGTCTCTTATCAATTACTGTTGAATCTGCTGCCTTTCAGATTTAGTTCCATGTTTTGTGTTCTTCTATTCAAGAGAAAAAGAGCACCCCATGCATCTTCTTAGCACCATTCATTACTCTTGAGTATCGCTGTCCTTGTTTACCACTCGCACCCTAATTGATATACTCTCAGTCTCTCCTAGGAGTCTGAATTTGCTGCCAACGTTTTATCATTACTTGTTTCTGAAACAAAACCAAGAAAAGATTATACTGTCAGAAGGAATTTTCCTATTGTAGTTAAGTTTTATTTAAACAGGTAAATATATTTAGCAGCAAAGAACAGTAAAGATGAAAAAGAGGAAGACCAGTTGCAACAGACAGAAGGAAATGATTCATTGGAAAGTATGCGAACAGTGAATAATAAACTACTATCAAACATGAGGCATGGTAATAATCTATATCATATATGTAATGAATATGAAGTTAGCAAACAGGCTTTAATCCACTTAATCCAGTAATCGATTTTTGACCATGGCTGTTGTCAGAGGCAATGGCATAGCTATATGAAGAGCAGGAGTGGAACTGTTCTCTACATCAGATGTCTTTCCAACTTCACTGTTGTTAGAGGTTAACTATGAAATATGAGGCATAATATTCCCCTCAAACCTCTATGATAAAGAGTGAAATATAATTTCACCATCTATAAAAATGGATGCTTTCAAACCTAAATAAATTCTCAAACTGAATTATTACAACAGCTTAATAGATTATTTGAAAAGTATTTTCAAACAATTCTTCTTCATTAGGGACTCTAGTGATAGAACAAGGGGTAATGGGTTAAAACTTAATCAGGGAAAGTTTAGATTGGATATAAGAAGTTCTTTACTGTAAGGGTGGTGAGGCACTGGAACGGCTTGCCCAAGGAAGTTGTGAATGCTTCATCCCTGGCAGTGCTCATGGCCAGGCTGGACAGAGCCTTGGGTGACATGGTTTAGTGTGAGGTGTCCCTGCTTATGGCAGGGGGGTTGGAACTAGATGATCCTAAGGTCCTTTCCATCCCTAACTATTCTATGATTCTATGAGACAAGACCAGCTTGGGTAAGCAAAAGAGTCAGAAAGGCAGCACACAGGAGGTGGAGGCAGAGCTAGGCTACAAAGCAGGAATTTTAGAAGTACTTCCATAGGGATGGTATCACAAAAGACAAATGCCACCTGGAGCTGAGACTTTCAAGAGCTGACAAAAGCAACAAGAAAAGCTTCTACCACTAGATTAGCAATAATAAGCTGAATAAGGAACATGTGAACAAATTGCTGGATGGGGTGGGTAATTTAGTTATAGCAGATGAGACTTCTCTTTGTTCGTCTTCATCCTTTCTCATTGTTCCAGTTCCTACACTTTTCTATAAATAAGTTTAGCCCATCCAGCTTTCTCAACCCCGTTCCCTCCTTTCTCTTCTAGTTCCTATCCTCAGTCTCCCAGCTTCTCAGCCTGCTCTTGGGCCTTCACCCTTCCTCATGTTTTTATATGTTTTTCTCTATTGTCATTCTTAGAAATAACCTACTTGCTGCAGTGGAAATGTTCCAGAAAGATCAGCTTGGGACTGACCAAGCACAGAAATTGTAAACTGACATGACAAATGCATATCTGAGGCATAAGCAATGAAAACAAGGTACTGTAGTTGGAAGCAGCAAGTAACTTCCTTGGATGTAATGGGATCCTCCTTTTCTCACATATTTTCCCTGCTGGAGAGCAGAGGCAGACATGGGCACTGTGGGGCTGTGTCAGGAAACACCCAGGCAAGGATCATGAATTCAACCTCAAGCTCTTCTCCCAGGTGTGTTGGAATTTCTGCTTGCTTTGCGTGTGTGCGCATAGCAGGAAAGTCCAACAAGTGCCCAAAGCAGTGAAGCACTACTACAGAGATGAGCTATTGCCTGTATGTTAACTGAAGCTATATGCCATGTGCCTCAGTCAGCAGGGATTCATTTAATAGAGGATTACATACATTTAGTGGAAAATGGTACAAATAACTGAGTGCACAAATGGGTGCTCAATGAAGTTCAATAGTTGTTTCCACAGAACAAGTTTTTGTGTTTTGCTCTGAGAATACAAACTCTATTGATCCCTGCAGCACTTTCATTTTCTCTATAAATATAAATAAAAATAATAATCCAATCCACGTGCAATTCCATTCAGTTCATGTGAGCTACATTCTGACTTTCTCTAACACAAATGGGAAAATTGCAGCTCTGCTGTACATTTGCTGTGATAGCCTCGCTCAGAAGTCCACCTCAGGAGAGCACCATCAGCCCGTGTGCATTCTCTTCACATCAACTTTCAAGGTCACTGGCTGCCTGGGCAACTCTTTTATGCAATTTCCTGCCACTAAGTACTGTAGAAGTAAGTCAGCCTTGGTAGTTTATTTATAGATCCTGTAGATGCAGTTCTCATTCTATTAACGAGGGCAGAAACAGGATGAATTTTTTATCTATTATGGACCGTGTACTGCATAAGATACCGTGCATTTTTACTGGAGGCCCTAATGGTTTAACCTCTGACAAGTGATTAATGATTCAGCTACTAGTGTTTTATTGATATATTGTATAAAGTCTGCGTGGTGCATGTGTACTTAACCACTTCATATTTATTCAATATATTCATTTGATCTTGCTTATAATAATAAGTCCAAATGTTCAACATCACTAGATTTACCATGAACTGTGAAACAGGCATTATTCATTTGGAGAACACATGCTGATGTGGCAAGTCATAGGAGGTGATGAGGCCAATGCTTCTTCCTTTTCATATTCTCCTCTTTGTATTTCAGCCGCCACTTTAGGCCACAAGGCTGAAACATACTGCCAGAGCTTCCCCTCACTTCTGACTGGGAGCATCTGCCAGTGATCACTTAAGAGAATGAAACTGGTTTTGACCATTATTGCACACAAGGACAGCAGCCGTAATCAGCAGGGTTTTGCTAACTCTTCAGTAGAGTTTTGATAATTCTTAAGGTTTCTTTCCGCTATTTATTCTGCTTTGTGTCACAGATCTCTTGCACGGGTGTCACCAGTGACACAAAAGCTTCATGTATGGTTCTAAAGATCAATGTGTGCAGAGCTGGAGCGGCAGCACAACAGTCTGCCTACCAGGGTGGCTGAAGAACCTGATGATTCAGTGTAGGACATGGAAATACAGACATACTCTGAACACCTTTGTTACACTCTAATGACATTTATGTTGGCGAGCAGAAGAGAAGCTGATATTTCTAAAATAGAAGAGACCTGGTTCCTATACATAGAGGGATGCTGTGTCTTGTGCTTACCCACCAAAGTCCAGCAAACTCCGCTCCTGGCGACACTGGTGCTGAGGTAGCCATTTGTACTGGCTGAGTTGATCCTGGCAAAAAGAGACGTTCCTATTGTCCAGGTTTGCAGGCAAACAGCTCTTCCCAGATCATGTGAACTGTGATCTCTGCCTGCATCCCCTTTGTGTGTGAAGCAGGTGGGGCAGCAGAAGAAAAGCTTCAATGAGGAAGGCACACAGTTGTGTGGTCTGTCAGGGGCACTGGTGACCGTGGCTCTTGAGCAGCTCCCAGGGGTCTTTGGAAAAAGGCTTTTTTGAAGACACTCCAGCCATATGATGCGTACAGAGACTCAGGTTTCCTGGGATTTGAAAGCCATTAATCATAGGGAATTAAGGCAGTTAATCAAGTCTCCGAAACTGACAATAGATTGTCCCTGAGGCTTTTTACCTTGAATATCTTTGGAAAATGATAGTTTCAGCTTTCCACTTGACTACCTCTGTAAGCTAATTCATTTTCTTCAGAACCAGCCCAAGGTCAGCCATTATGCAGCTGTGTCAGCTCAAGATGACGCTTTAGTCGCGTTGAGCTTAGAGCTCTGCAGTGACTGGCACTGACAGTCTTGGTGTCACGAAGGTGCCATCAGGTACTTGGCAGGAGCTTAACTAGGGGGAAAGAGCAAATACTGCAGACCTCAATTTATCTTTGTCTGAAACTTGAAATATTTCAGTCACCAAATACACCAAATGAGATACTGTGTGCAGTAGTGGGAGAGTGTTAATGCAGAGTAGCAGTGCACTCAAGGCACAGGCTGTGGTCATGCTATCTGCATTCTGAGTTCACCCAGAAACACTAATTTAGCTAATCTTTTCTCATTACATAATTCATGTAATTAATTTCAAATTGAATTGCTCCAGATGCGGATTCTGCCCTCTTGGTTGTCTGCTGCTTTCTTTCCTGTCAAATCCAGTGGCATTAATAGCAGGGGGCCAAAGTCCACTCTCGGGTCTGCTCCCTGCACTGATTTTTGGCTGGCCTGCTTGCTGGGGGACACTTTGGCTCCAGAGTCCCCAGTGAGGAAGAGAGTTAGTACATGTGGTGCAACCCTGAGACCGCCCTTGTCTGCAGCCTTCACACCTCATGGGCCTTCTGTGCGTGGTCTGAACTGTGTATGATGGTAGCCCTGGCATCTTTTCCCAGCTCTGTGGTCAGGGTGCAGAGTGCACAGTCACTGGAATGAAGAAATTAAAACCACTGGAAGTCAGAATCCATAAAATCCTTAGGATGTCACACATAGGGATGATGCTGAGAGGTCTCAGTGTAAAAGTTCCCATGCAAATCACACTCTGGGATTTGTTTGTTACAGTTTGAAGGGGCCATTTCAACAGTGAGTGCATGAAAGTGCTGTGGTGGAGAGGAGATATGGGGATGTTGGGCGGAAGGGCTGTGTGGTCCTTTGCCATGAGGCAGCAGCGCTTCGCTGCTTTGTGCTGTATGCAGGCAGGAGGAGAGTGGCTACTTAAATACAAATAATCATGTCTCTCTATGCTAGAGTTTCTCCTGTTTTGGTGACTGGTAGACTGGTAAACAGTCCAGTGTGTATCACAGTGCTTTACACCCAGTTCCTGTGCTAAGCCTGTGTCATACAGGAATACTGGAATGTTTTTTCTTGTGTAGCAGAGGGAGAAAGGGGCTCTAGATGTGGGTTGGCCTGTGGTCCCAGAGCAATTCAGAGTCAAACCACTGGAGCCTTTGATGCAGAGCCAGTTCCTGTTAGTGGGCAGTGTTCTGCTAGCTTCAAGGGGCTTGAAATTATTTCTTCTCAATAATGGGTATGGGAATGTACATGGTGGGTACACAGACACACACAAAGTGCCAGCAAAAGCACTCTGTAACCATAGGCAGGTATTTAGCATATCGTAATCTAGAAGATGGTCCATTCCTGCAGATGCAGAGCTCCTTTCACATGAGCAGGTTTGCCTGGGAAAACAAATCAGATACGTAGACTGGGCAATGCCTCTGCGCTAAACCACGTATCCCAGGCCATCTGCTTTGCAATGCTGATGCAAATGGAAGAAAAAGCAACTGTTTGTTTTCCTCTCAAAAGACTGTCATCGGCATTGTTGCTTTGTGGCACTGAACAGGGCTCCAATACCATTCTCTCCATCTAGCTCTACTGATGGCACTTACAACAGGCCAGTCTCACGTGCAACTTTCCTGGGAAGGCAGGTGAAGCATCAGAGTAGGGCATTCCCTAACTGCTCTCTTGTAATTACCATCAGTAGCACCAGGTGGCGAGAACAGCCTTCATTTCATGTCCCGCTTAGTGCCAAGCGCCAGTTGCAGGAGCAACGCTGCTAGCAGCAACGAGGCAACTTGATGAAGCACTCGTTGAGAGAGAGGTTGTGGCGCACCGAGTTTTTCCAGCCCTGGTAGGAGCCGCGGAA
>JBCJKH010009752.1:12008-24060 GCA_039877255.1 Loriculus beryllinus | reverse complement strand
TAATCGTAGAAGTTATGGATATGGTTACAGGGAAGAGTCTCTGACTCCAGAGCTGCTGCTCTGAGGAGGACCAACTCCATCAGCCTTCTGTTTGCCCCATTTATACCCTAGTCGAATCTGATCTGTCATGTTAGCCCTCATCAACTGGGGGCCTCACCTGCTGCCCCACAAGATACCCAATGTAGACCTGGCAAGGGTTAACTTACACAGGGGGGCAGGCAGTGTACGTGACCATTTCCAGAATTAGGCATGCTCACATTTGAGTTCTGCAATCTCAAAAATGGCACTCTGCTATTTTTTAAGTCTGTGGTTTCCTGCCAGGTCAGTGTTAACAGTACACATCCCTCAGAAGTCCCTTCTGTGATTTTGACTGCTCTGGGAATTGATAAATCATGCAAGCTTTGCTTCAGGTTCACCTGCACTGCTCACCTACCTTATTTCTTCTGCCTGATGTGTCTGAGTATCCTAACGAAACAAAAATGTGTGTCTTGATATGGGGTAACTATAAAGTGTTTCCAAACAGTCAGTTGTATGCTAAGAGAAAATGGTTGTGTGACTGTGTTTCATCCTTTATAAAAAAAATGAATAAGTATACTGTTATTTATGATAATTAATGCTTCAATATTGTTAATATTGTATTATCCTATTCGCTATCGTGATTTACTTATAAATTCTCTGTTCCTTTCTGGAATTATGATTTTTTTGACAACAGTATTTAAGTATTCAGCACAATTCTTATTTCCATGGAAAAGTCAATCTCTTCAGAGTTTTCCATGAGACTAATTTTGCAGCTGATTCTCTACTTATGCTTCTTTAAGGCTGGTGCATTTCTGCTCTTAGAAATAAAATGATTGTGCTTCACTTTCTGGTAAAGTGAGATCAGAATGGTGAATCTACTAGTATGGTATTAGTACAGGTTCCTGACAGGTAGCTTGCAGTACGGCACAATGCACTCCAAGCATACATTTTCTTTTAAAATACTTTGAAAAAACCTAAAAAATAATAAGATTACATTTTCTTTTAGTCTGTCATATCAGTATATATCTATTCTGGAAACACAATTGATCAATTTAATTGTTCTGTCTTAAAATAAACACTTGAAAACTTACTTGTGATGCTCACTTATTGTAGTGAGTTGCCAATACAAGCTTTTATGCATTAAAGCTTTGTATTGATAGTTTATATGAAAAAAATCAACAAACAAATAACCAAAACAAATCAAAGAAAAGAAAGAAGGTAATCTTTGAAAGATCAGAATCCAAAGGGTACCAACCTTTTGCAATATACTTTTCTTGAAAAAGGAAATAAAAAAGAGCTAGCAAATTGTATTTCATTCTGCCAGTGAGTATGTTATATTCTATCAGGTTGCATATAATGTGTGTATTTTAAACAATTAGTACAAGCAGAAGTTTTGTTAATGTCAAGCCATTTTCAGCTAATTGGTAAAAGCATGCTTTGCTGCTGCTGTTCCACTCATGATTAAAATGTAGCTAAGGAATATGAGTAAGATTTATAGCAATATCTGCCAATTTCAGTGAAAATGAAACAGAATTTTCAAACTCTTATAGCCACATCGCAGCAGATAAAATTATTCTGCTAGTAATTAACTGTGTTGGGTTGACTTTGGCTGGACACAAAGTTCCCACCAAAGCCACTCTATTACTCCCCTCTTCGAATGGTTAGGAGACAGAAAATATGACAAAAAGCTCATGGTTTGACATAAGAACAGGGTGAGATCACTCAACGATTAACATCATGGGTAAAACAGACTCAACTTGGGAAAATAAGTTTAATTTCTTAACTAATCAGAGTACAGTAATGAGAAAACAAATCCTAAAACATGAAACACCTTTCCCCCATCCCTCCCTTCTTCCCAGGTTTAATTTCACAACCAATTTTCTCTACTTCCTCTACTGACCGCAGCGCATGGGATGGAGAATAGTGGCTGTGGTCAGTTCATCACACATTGTTTCTACCGCTCCTTCTTCTGCTGTGGGACTCCTCACACTCTTACCCTGCTCCAGCACTGGGTCTCTTCCACAGAAGACTCCTCCATGAACCTCTGCAATGTGAGTCCTTCCCATAGGCTGCAGCTTTTCATGAACTACACCAAGTGGGTCTCTTCCATGAAGTGCAGTCCTTCAGGAACAGAGTGCTCCAGTGTGGGTTCCCCATGGGGGTCACAGCTTCCTTTAGTATCCCCTTCTCCAGTGTAAGGTCCTCCACAAGCAGCAGGAAAACCACTGGTTTGGTGCCTGAAGCACCTCCTCCCCCTTCTTCTGCATTGACCTTGGTGTCAGCAAAGCTGTTTCTCTCACATAGTCTCACCCCTCTCTCTGGTTGCAATTGCTGTTGCACAGTAGGTTTTCCTGTTCTTAGGTATGTTGTCCCACAGGTGCTACCACTGTTAGTGATGGGCTCCTTTTTGGCCAGCACTTGGAGCTAGCTGGCATTGGCTTCTATTTGACAGGGGGGAAGCTTCTTGCAGCTTGTCTCAGCAGCCGTCCCTGTAGCCCCCTTGCTACCAAAATCTCAATATGTAAAGAGAATGCAACTCCTTGTATTTAAAGAAACAGCAGAAATAGTTGAAAGAGAAGAAGTGCATTTTATTCATGACATTCAAGAGTATGGGAGTAAACTGTCGGTGAGGAGGCAGCATCGGCGACTGCTGTAATCCCAAGGTTTGAGCTCTCTATTGAGCTGTACAGGAAGTTCCGAACCTAGGGACACCCGAGCAGAGCCCCACTCGGCCTCAGCAGTCCTCGGCAGCCAATCAGGAGGATGGGGGGAGGAGCCAGGAGCTTCCACGGGAGATTTAAATTGCACAAAAGGAAGAAGTGTCATGGTAGTGCTTTCTGCTTAGAGCCAAATTCGCCCTGTCTGCAGAAGCAGCCCTGAGAAGTCAGATGTTTGTACTCAGACAGAGCTGGTAAAGAAACAGATGTCAGTACAGGCAGTAGCCTGCAACAGACACCCACACGTGTCCTTTGTAGAAAAGGCTAGTACCTGCAGAAAGTGTGCACAGGTTGAGGACCTGTTGTGGTAGGTAGCTCAAATATGAGGAACAGTTGATAGGCTCTGCAGTATTAACAGAGCTGAAAGATAGGTGTGTGGCTTGAAAGCATACACCTACAGTGGATACAACTGAGTCTGAGACACCTTGGACTCTGGTGACCCACAAAAGCAGGTCTCCAACCCAACCTCCACCTTCCAACATCCAGACCAAAACCAGATATGATGGTTTAAAGGCTTTAGATGTCCATGAGCAAGGTCAGCAAGGAGAACCTGCACCAGCACCACCATGCACTAGCAAAAGAAACCTTAAGAGATTGTAGTGGGTAACTGTGTTAAGGGGCACTGAGGCACCCATCTGCTGGCCTGTTAGGGAGTTATGAGAGATATGCTGCCATATGAGAGGATGTTGCTGAGAGAGTTCCCCAGCTTTTCAACAGAACAGACTAACACCTGCTGTTACTTTTTCATGTAGGTACAAAGACACCACAAGCCATAAAGTAGGCAGGATTGAGGAAAGGCTATAAAACCCTGGTGATGCAGGTGAAAAACATTGATGCCCAAGTCATCTTCTCACCTGTCCTACAGCTCTGTCAAAGAGTAGGTGGCCAGTCATAAATTCATCACATGATGTCAAATCTACAATAGGTAGATATTAAGTCTATTACTCAGTCACAGAAATAGGACTTGGAAGGAGATTGAGCTCTTCCTTAAATGTCTGCATGGAATAAAAAATGCTTTTTTCTGAGAAAGAGTAACATTTTTTGACAACTTCGCATTGTATAATGTCGTGATATGAAAAAGTGACTAGTGTCCAGTTTTGTATTTGGTGCTTTTAATAACCATACTCATTTGTCTTTTAAGGTTTTACCCAAATTAAAAAAAAATAAAATAAATAAAAAGAAGGAGTCTTACTTCTCCATGACTGTTTCTGTTCTTGGATTTTGCAAGCATTTATATACAGCATTTATATGAAATACCTGGAGGAAAAAGCAGGGACTAAATTCAAACATTGATTTTTAGACTGGAGTTTATAAAATATTATGAAATACAGACTAACTCATAAAATTCCGAAACATTTAGCAATGTTCCATTTATTTTTCCACATGGTTGCAGAGTACAGATTCCTATAGCTGGATGATTGACTGATTGAGGACTATGCCTCAAAAGACATTTAAACAGAAGACTAGTTTATGGCTAGTAGCTAGAATTGCTGATGATCATTCAAAGCTATGCATTTTCACACTGACTTGTTGAAAGCATCTAGAGTACATAGAAACATTGCAGAACACAGTAAGTTTCAAATCCTTTGTTTCCCACAGTTTAATAATTTCCCATGTGTATAAAGTTTTACCAAAGAACATACTGAGTCATATAATTTAATAACATCAGTGATAAACAGCAATTTTAAATGCACTTAGTAATGTGTGATGGTCAATGATTGTAGACTTCTTAAATGTTAATGAGTTATCAGCAGTAGCACCATGGTTTCTTTTCAGAGGCAGAACAGAAGAATTCCCAGCAATTTAGGGGTGCAAATTATGAAATGCACATTTATGTGTCTATAGATGATAAACCACTGTGACGGGTTTCTGTGTGGAAAAAGATAGTTATACAGACCTATGAATGTTTCCAAGTTCCATAATGCTGGTGTTTTACATAGAGATAAAAGAAAACTTTATCTCCTTCAGTTGTCATAAGAAAAGATAGTATGCAATCCAGAACAACCAACCACTGCTTGTCTTCATCAGTATGACAGCATAAATATCTCTACCTGCATCAGATCAAAACTAGGATCACACTGTTCTGTATTTTAAGTGAGAGCTATGACCAGTGAATTTTCTTGTACTGTATATGACTACAAATTAGTGTTTAATAACAACAAATTCAGTATGAGGGATTGAAATCTGATGGATCAGAGACCCTTATCCTTAGTCTCTCTTTTTCAAACTCAGTAGGATTAAGCAGCAGAAGACAGGAAAACAAGTACTCTTTCTGGAAAGTATTTACATTGCTTCTTCACTTTTATTGGAAACTGCTCCATGGAAAGATCATATGTATCCAGCAAGTACACCAGATTTCCCTGGAAAGTCTACCAGAAACATAATTTCAAGTGGAAGAGGTTTCGCTCAAGTAGCTTTCTTCCACCATATACTTCACACTTGTCTCTGGAGAGCTCTAGCTGTCTTCTTCAGGTGACTGAAATTGTTGACCACGGCTGCTGTCCAAGTAGTTACATTTTCAAATTCAATAAACTTACTGATGTGAGATTGTCATCAGTCAGACACGCTTTTTTGTTAAAACTGTTTTTCTAAAGTGTAAATTTGTTAAAATATTCAACAAAGCAAATCAGACCACTAATACCTCATTTTGAGCACAGTTAAACTCAGCTTTTAATCCTCAGAGGTACTTTTACTGTAAAAGCTGTCATTATTCAGACTGCTACAATAACTCCTCAACTATGTGTTTTCACTGGAAATGACAAATACTCATCCTAAATTCAAACCAGAGCTGTTATTTCAGTGTAATATCAAGGTGCCATAGGTTAGTGTGACTTGGCATTCAGGAGACATTAGCATTCTAGGAGATGTATATGACAGTAACATGCTAATCTGTTTCTATTTGAAATCTATTTAAAAATACTTAGAAAACATTATTGTACTCAATATGGTGTCAAGAACTCTGACTTGTTCAGTGATTAGTAAGTTTCTAGGTTAAGGAGTGAGTTCATGAGCCAACTAACCATTATATTTGTTGAATTTTGCAGACAGCAGTGCCATTTGAGATTTGTTTTTGAAAAATCATTCTATCAGATCTTGAAAAGAATGTGAATTTCTCCATAGTCAAGATGAATCAACCATTGTCTGATTTTTGTAAAAAGAAATAAATAAAAAAATATTTAAAAGGTCTCACTTTCTGCTTGCCTGTTTCCAATCTTTTCTGAGAAAACGCTGGAGTTTTTGACACTGCAGAGAAGATCATGTTTTACAACTAAATTTCCCAAATAAAAGGAAAGTATTATTTTCTTGGTAGGAAGCTTGCAGGGAACAACTATGTAAAATTTGGCCTAGTCATGAAAATGACACTTTGCCATTTGTTTTCTTTTAAAGAATTATGTTAATGTTTACCTTTCTTTTCCAGTTCAGAGGTTGGAGATCATATAATTTCCTGGTATGTTCTTTTCTGGAAACAGGACATTTGGCATTTACCCCAGATTTTGGTATGAGGTTCACAGTTTGTAATTTAATTCCTTTAAAATTGCATTGACTGCTCTAAGCAACAGTTATGTGTGATTCCCATGTTATGAATTTTGAAAAAACTTTTACTTTTTTTTTTTTAATTTGTAACTATGCTCCCTTTATATAGTGGTATTAACTGTATCTCAAATTCATAGAATTATAAAATAGTTAGGGTTGGAAAGGACCTTAAGATCATCTAGCTTCAATTCCCCTGCCATGGGCAGGGACACCTCCCACTGAACCATGTCACCCAAGGCTCTGTCCAACCTGGCCTTGAACACCACCAGGGATGGAGTATTCACAACTTCCCTGGGCAACCCATTCCAGTGCCTCACCACCCTCACAGTAAAGAACTTCTTTCTTATATCCAATCTAAACTTCCCCTGTTTAAGTTTGAGCCATTGCCCCTTGTCCTATCAGTACAGTCCCTAATTGGTCAAGGCTAAAATGTATGAAGTTGTATGCAAATATATAGTGAAAAGTAACCCCCACAAGAAAAGACATAATTGGTAAATGAGACAAGCAAAAGCATGAATGCAGAGAAAGGTGACAGTTCAGAAAAGCAAGACAGGTAAAAGTATTCAGGAACTTGTTAGTCAGTAGAAGCGTTAACAATCAACTAACGCATGGAGTAGGACAGTGTCATCTTCATGTGTTAGCTTTTAACATGTATTGTATACCAGTCAGCTATTGCAATGCATTATATATATAAGAATGTATGTTTGTGTCTCTTGAACATTCCAGTTATCCTGCTTATGTAAATAGCAAACAATTCTGTATCAGCAGCATTTAGCTTTCAGATATAATGAAATTAATAGACCTTCCTAGCTATGAGAACATTTTTTGAACTCTAGTCATGAAAAACTAATCATTGTTACAATAGTCTTCTGGAAATTATACTGTAGAAGCAAAAAATGCAGGCAATTTAGTGTTTGCTATGGTTCATCAAATTCAGATTTATTATACCTAACTTGGTCACTTTTATTTGTACTCCATAGGAGTGTAACTCCAAAAGGGAAGGGCAGATCCAGAATGTGCTTCACAAAAGAAAATATGTTCACAAAAGAAAATCAGTTACCTTGGTAACTAATACGGTGCTAAATGTTCCAACAGGTAGATTATCACACAACTTTGAAACACATCGTTCTTGCTGCAGAAAATGTATGCATCCTGAACCCTTATACTAAAAGTGAACGCAGTAGATGCTCCTTTACATTGCAGTCTAAAATTTGTCTTGTCAACAGAAAGCTGTCTTCCATTTCTCTGCCCTTCTGCCATTTAATAGGTCTTTTTTCCAATGCGTTCTTTAGATAGTGTATTGGACTTTTCCTCTAGCTATTTCTTTTTGTCCTTTCATTTTCTGTTTCTGATGTTCTTGTTCTACCTATTTCTCATTCTTTTCATACACATGCATCTCACTTTCTCTCCCTTTTCATCTGAGGTGAGGGAATTCCTAGGAAAAATCTTTCCCTTTGAATTTCAGTTCCCCTCTGCTGCTTAAAGAGGAATTTTCAGTGCCAGCATATGTTCGAGGTTCACAGAGGCCAGCTGGGACCAGTTTGTTGGCCCAGAATCCTATCGTACAATGCTTGCTGACCACTCTGAGCTCGGAACTTGATCTTTGCCAGGCGCTGTGGCTCAAAGTGATTATTGAAAAACAGATGACACAAGAAATGCAGTAGATTAATTAAATTCTGCAAATAGGAATAGGGATCAGTATTACCAGTGGTGAAACTTTTCAGAAATAAAAAGTGAGACTGGAGAAGATATAGCTACTTTAGAAGGTGTATATTCTATATTTAGAGTCAGTGGATGCACGCAAAGACTAAGTAGAGAGCTACTAAAATGGTTCTTTTTATTTTTTGATACTTGCTGAGTTTTAGGCCTCTAATATTAGGCTTTCTGTTGCCTCAGTTATGAAGACCTAAGTCTTCATACTGTGACAGTATGCTTCATTCATTTCACACAGCTTTGTACAAAGGTAGTTGAACTTGAAACAGCAGTTACTGTATTTCATGTAATAGCAATTTATATTAGCTATTAAAATACATTTTTTTCTATTTTAAAGATTTTTTGTCAATTAATTTGTCATCTTCAACATATATATACATTGTTTTTTCCATTATTTCTAGGATATGTTTTCTTATTTGGCTGTAGATTTTTTTTCTTCCCCTCTTCACACAGTTTATTTTCCACTTCTTATTTTTCTTAATATAGTTTCAAAAGTGTTGCAGGCTTCTTTGTTTTCTTTTGGGTTTTTTTACACTCAGTATTATGATTCATAAAACTGATATTTAAGGAAGCATTTTATAATACAGATTTAGTTTAAAATTTTTTAGTGTTTGAGATTTTTTTGAAAACACACAAAGACATCTAAGTAACTTCTTAAATCAATTCATTTTAACCTCTGTCTTTGGTTTAGGATTGATGTTTTTTTGAACTGCAGAATACTTTTCTGATTCAAAGCCCAAGCCAAGGTCAAGATCCTTTTAGTCTTTTATAATCTTTGGCTGTAGGTCAAACTTTGATTTTCTTAAGTACAGTTAAGATTGCAAAATTTTAAGTAAAGAAAGATAACTGAAATGTTTATAACAATAAGCAATGAGCATCACATTGTAGTATTCTTAGACCTCAATAAAATTTATTTAACATTTTCTATTTCCCTAGTCACATAGATTCTCTTTCATTAGCCATAACTAGAATAAAGGAATTAAGATGTTGTAAAAAACAGATTTTTTTTTTTTATCTTTATCAGTGTCCTGATATTTCAGTAATATCACCAGTGAATGAATGGAGTTTCAAGACATGCTGAACTATCCCTCTTTGAAAAGCAAATCTGTAAAATAGCCCTTTGCAACAGAAAACATTGGATACCAGTTTCAAATGTGAAAAAAATTGAGTTTCCTCAGCTCCTGTCAGGAAACAGATACATCCCTGGAGCCTGAAAGATGAAACTGGGAATTTTGCTTTTTGCAAAAGCAGTGTATGTATGGACATCAAAGTTCATTGGATGTTTAATTAAAGTAGTAAGTATCCAAGGAAATTTAAAAAACAGCTAACAGTCATTTAAATCTGTTCTTTGAAAAGTTTGCATGATGATGGCTAAGCACTGTAACTGTAAGCCCTTCATAAAAGGCTACGACTAAAATCGTATTCTAAATGTAAATTTAAGCTTGAGACCATATATATGCAATGAAGTGAAATCATATATATGTAATGAGGCTGAATACCGTCTGCTGTGGAACAGACTTCCTAGAGTGGGTACGGAGTTTCCAACTTGGAGATATTCAAAAGGCATCTGGAAATAGTCCTCAGCAACCTGCTTTAGGTGGCCTTACTTCAGCAGCAGAGCTGGACTAGATGATCTCCTTAGGTTCCTTCCAACCTGAGCAACTTGGTGGTTCTGTAAATTAGGGAAAAGATGTTAAATTCTACAAAGGTTTAAAAATTTTTATGCTAATAGTAAAATCATAGGTAGCTAAAACACCACACTAGAAACAGAATTTACCATTTGTTTCCTTTCATTTTTTTCTTTTTTTAATATATATTTTTAAAAACAGAAATTAAAGACTGGGTTACCAGCAGCTCAAGTGGGTGCTGCTTTTTATGGGAGCCATAGAATGACGGTAATTCAGAGTGAAGATTTTAAGCAAAGTGTTAAATCTTGTACCATTATGACATTCCTTTTCCTAGATATTGCTGCATTATGTTTAAAACACATAACTACACTTCCTTTAGAAATTAGTCCCCTGGTCATGAAAGCGACAAAGACAGTTGATTCATATTCACTAATACTAACTGATAACTGATGTAGTGAATGAAGCAATTTATCTTCTGCTTAAACTGAAGGTTTATAAAATTTTTAAAGAATTCAGAAAGGCCAGAAGCCAGCAGCATAATAACTTAAGGGACTTCAGTTCATATTTATAAACTCTACTAATTGATTCTACTCTTTTTTCTAAACTCAAACTGGATGAAATAGGTAAAACTAATCAAAATTTTGTTCCTTTGTTTCACTGAGCATTTAGCTGTTTAGACTACCCAGCTTTTAAGGAGTGGACTTGAATAACATTTTTTGTGTGTGTATTTGAGAAAAAAGAATCAATGTGTATTTCTTTGCCACTTTTGCAAACTACATGCATTTGTGAAAATTAAACTTAAAATTTAGCTTTAGCTTGATTACTTTGCATTTCATTAAAATAAAGAAATGCTTTTCAGTTTTCAGTTTCCAACAAGAAAACTTGGCTTCTTTGTCATTGTAATGTGCCAACATTTTATTAAAATTAGCAAGATAGAAAAGAGTCCATGAAGAAATATTAGAACCATTCTGAAATTGAAAATTTCATATACTCATCAATGCCAAAATTAAACAGCAGTTTTATTAGATCACGTGCAACTAAGGCCATTTAGACAACTTAATGTGCTAAAAGTAATTTCTAGATTAGTTACCAATGAAAGCTTTTTTTTGCCACAGTGATTGCAAGAGGTGTTCATAAATTATTTTTCTCTGCAAGGTTTTCAGCATTTGTCACCTTTTTTTTGCAATGTAGCAAATATAGACTCATACTATATCACAGCTACTTTCAAGTCGACAGATGTAGACTGAACTTAGTACCGCACCTGGTTTTATTCTAAAGATATGAAATAGAAAGCTGAAATGACCAAGGCAGTTTTCAGCAGACTGGAACACATTGATTGAGAATATACTAATTTGGAATTCCTGTGATATCTGTGTCAGACTAATGAATTAATGCAATAAGAATCATAGTGGTAATACTTTCCCATGGGGGCGCATGTTGTATGAAGTCAATGGAAAGGAAAAGATGTGAATTCTGAACTGAAAATTTTGTGAATGAAAATGTGCAATCCTTTGATTCTAAACTTTATCAATGCTTATATTCCCTATTTTAATTTCTTTATTTTTACATTCTGTTTGACTGTCAACTTATTAAAAAACCCCTTTATTTAAATAGAAGTTTTGCAAAGTATGCTTTTGGACATTAATTGGTGTGGGCTAACTAATCAAAGCCTGAAGTATTAAATGGAATTAGATATTTAATTGACGCATCCAAACTGAGATCTTAATCTTTTTGTTTCTTTATAGTCTTCCTTTAATTAACATTGTTGTTGTATTCTGTCTATAAGGGCATTGTTTTGTTACTGTGATTTATGAATGTGATGTTATTTGGCTTGATAAGAGCACTCACCATTTTATTCAGTCTGTTACTCAGACTGAGGAAAAAAAAAATCTCATCTGCTTATTCCCAGTGCGACTAGCACACTGCACTTCTGATGTACCAACAATGTCCTTTAGCTTGGATTTCACATTCTTTTTCTGTATTTTTTTTTCCTGAGACCATAACTTATGTGTGTTGAAACCTTTAATGTCTGTATACGTTGGAGGATTAAACTGCCAACCACTATTCAGAAAAATGGCTTGGCAAAAAGAATTGGTAGTGCATGCATTGTTTACTGAACTTCCCAATATTGCCTTCACTCTGGTACCTGTCTTGGAAAAGGATATTTACACTGTTTCCTTTTTCTTTTTTTATGTTTTTTTTTTTTATTTTTAAGACACAACGTGAGGTATTATGTTTACTGTTTTCAAAATTGCCCAAACTTGGGAAACAGCCACAACAGACTTGCAGTGCTGAACACTAAATGACAAAAAAAACCCAACTCAAAACAACACAAACACAGCCCAAAGCATTCACTCTGTCCTCACAACAGTAAGGCAAACCAATAAGTCCAAGAGTTCCCTCATCTTTCCTTGCCTTTCCTTGCCTTTCCTTGCCTTTCCT
>JBCJKH010009750.1:54610-86935 GCA_039877255.1 Loriculus beryllinus | reverse complement strand
TTTGTTACCCAGAAATAGAAAGTATGTATCTACTTTTGTTACCCAGAAATAGAAAGTATGTATCTACTTTTGTTACCTACTTTGCAGCCTACTGAGGCTCAGAACAGGCAATAAGCAATGGAGGAAGCAATAAGCAAACTAAAAAATCCTAATTAAGTAAAGGATGAGCCTGCAAGTTTTCCAGCCCTTTGCTTTTGGTATCAATGAATTACATCCAGTTTTGAAATTAACTTGAGGTAAGTCTTCAGTTAAAATAGTACCTTCCTTTAGCACCATGTGCTTTCTAGGGTATTTTATACATACTCCACGTTTTGATCTGCACTGATCTTTCCTTTCACCAAACAAACCTGGAAAACCTAGTGATGAACTGTTTATGAATTTACCTAATCTAGGGTTTATGTAAAGGCACAGGCACTTTTGACATTTAAAAATTAATTTTAAGCCTTAATGTGACAATAAATGCTTTGAACCACCAGCATTAACAATGCCATAAAGACAAAGCTAACAGATAAAATAACAGTGAGTTGGAAAGGAATGGGAGTGTCTCTCCTAGTATTAAAAAAGGAAAAAAATTTCCCCACCCTCACATAATGTGTGGGAATGACAGACCTGCTCTGACTAAAAAGACAGAGTTGACATGCTTAAAGTACATGTTTAGGACCCTAGACTTGGCTTAACTCAAACAGCTTTGATTGGATGGGGTCCCTCAACAGTATTAAAACTGCTCTAATTGCATTCTTCAAGCCAGCTGAAAGCTGACAGCTTCCGCTCTCCCGCTCGCTATCAGGGCACATCAAGGACTTCTGTTATGAGAGGAGCACCTGGTCCAAATTTATTTCAACGGCCCAGAGCAAAATGGGAAGGTGCTTAATGTTCAGCCACAATAGTGACATTTTTACGATACACTCAAAGTTCAGAAACAAACAAATGAAGGGTTTGAAAGGCGCACAAACAGAAACGGTGACAATAAAAATTCAACATTAGTATATCAATTTTAAAACATATACCACCCATATTCTGGAGGGCAAGGCCAAAAGTTCAAGGCAGAGAAAAGAAATCCGTATAGCTAGCTTGGAACGGGAAAAAAACCCCAAACCTCTCCATAACTTTTTGAAAGAAATGCTGACCCTTTACTAAAAAAGGGTGTATTTAATTTCATATTAATACTACAAGTAGTACCACTCATTTCACCCAAAATCAGCGACACATTCTGCTTTAGCAGAATAACAGTGATATAAACATAAAGCTTTTCTACTTTAACTTTTAACTTTTTCCTCTTCCTGCCTCAAGATAAAAAAAAACCAAAACAAATTAACTGGAAGGGCAGGGGGAGATGCACACAGGTAATACTATAAAATCTTCATATCAGTAGTGAGAGATGAACAAAATTTATCACGGTGTTAAGAGTCTTGTTTCCTCAATCGCTTTGAAAAATACCATTGCTGTTTTCAATCGAACCGTTACGAACATGACACCCCTGTTCAAAATTAGGCCAATTTTATTTCTGCAGCTACAACTAAATTAAAATTGTAGTCATTATGTAAATTTACTGAAGACTTCTCATGCACAGAACGACAAAATCAGACACTGCTCTATTATTTTTTTAATTTCAGAAACTGAAATGCTGAAATTGCTTCACAGTAATCAAGGCACATCAACGCAGTATAGCAAAGGAAAGCAGAAAACCTCACGACTCTGCAATGACATAGGAAGGGTCAATTAAATCTTTATAAATAACCACATTTAGGAACAATTTTAAATGGTGTGTTGCATAAACAAGAAACAAATTATTCTACATTAAGTAATTCCATACTATTTATAACAAAGATCTGGGTTCTACACCTTGGAGATTTCTATTCAGGTATAAGAACGTATTGAAAGAGAGAAAGTAAATTCTTTAATCAGTAAACTGGCTTTTATACTGCAGTAGAAAGCACCTATTTCTTCCTACTTGGCAATTACTGGCTTACTTTCCAATCAGTATGTATGGCCAGATTTGCTGCCTCATACGAAGTTATCAGCATGCACACATGTGCTATATTTCTTTACCAAACAGATAAAAGTGCAATTTAGTAACTGACAGAGAGAATCTGCAGTACAGTTGAAACTACTAAAAAAAGACCTCGCTCAAGACAGACTGAAATACATAGCTACACAGGTAAAAATACACCATCTTTAAAAATAAATCCCAACAAATTTATGGAACAGTTAATACTGCAATTTCTTGTAATCTTAAGATTACTGCAGCTCTGCCTTCTCATGCAATTTGTCCTTTATTCTGCATGGTGAATTAGAGAACAATGCCCAAGCACAGACTTTTCTTAACAGAGTCTGCTGGTACCAGTCATTAGCATAGTCCTGGATGTTGTGCTTGACCAGCAGCATACTTCACAGAAATATTTTCTTTCTGCTTGCTTCCTATTTAACTGGGACAAACTTCCCTTATGTGTCTCTCAAGAACAGCCTCGCTTTTCCTTATTTGACCTACAAAACACACTGACATTTTTCAGATAGGAGTTTTTAGTGTACTGACAGACATTTTCACTGAATAAGCAATGATTTTTACTGAGAATCAGTATGTAACAGCATTTAAAGATTTTAAAAATCCAAATCCCAACCTCATTGTTCCACAAAGATTCTAATGAATAAATAGTATTTAAAATAACAATAAAAATCTTGTGGGGAAAGAGGGAAGACACGTCAGGAGAAATAGATGGACAGTGGAAGAAAGAGTTAACAAAAACTGCAGTACACCTCAAAATGAGCTATAAAGGTTCCATAATGAACCTTCTAGTCCTGAACTATCTCTCAAGCGCATTCACTTACATTTCTTTATGCTGCCATCTCTCACTGCAAGTATAACAAGAAAGTTAAAACGTAATTTTACATGTAGGTATATCACCTCAAATTAGCAACATAAAATTACTGACATTTATTCTAAAGAAAGCCCTACTGGCTAGAGGTAAAATGCTGAACTAGCATCTGTCAGTACTGCTAATTGAGGTAAGGTTGGGAACTATAAAGTACTATTAAAGGAGTAAAATAATACCAAATGGAAATGCTGAGAAGGTACACTACCCTTCTGACATGCTAAATTATTATCCTGATTAAAGCAGCTAGTATGTTTGACTCTTAAAAGTGCCATGAGCAGTAATGTGCTTCAGAACTGCAAGGAACATTCTTATGGGCCACAGTACCTGAAAAAACACATTAACAAGTTCTTGCAGTATAATACCTATAGATTTGATGTGTTTTTAATGAAGTGTTCCATCTTCTGTATGTTTGAAAAGCATCCATCGTTTTTAGAGAAAAAGCATGAATGCCACATTTTTACCTCCAGCTTCAGCAGTTCCACCTGGTTCTCTACTGCCTTGAGCAGATCTTTGGACTACAAGCTGTTTGCAAGATTCTTGCCATCATCTTGTGCATGGATGACAGTGGATAAAATCCAACACTGGACTCAAAGGTAAAACAATTATATGCAGGAGTATTAACAAAATTTATCCAACTTCATCTATTTTTTTGTTGTTTGGCATCTCTACCCCTTTGACAGCACAGTATAAGAAAACCTGTAGAGCTCTGTCTGTTCATTTGGGAACACACAGCAAATTTTACTGTGGCATGCTTCTAAAGAAATTCAGTTATGAAACAGACGTTCCTTCTTCCTTTACCAGGAGGAACAGCAGGGGAAGAAAAATCAAAGACTATCCTGATCTTAGAGTCTGACCTATGCCTACAATTTGTTGCTAGCCACAGCTTTTAGAAAATTCACACTTACAAAACACTAGTAAACATGGTACAAAATAAAGGCAATATCATCTCAAGGATGAGAAGGACTGTATTACATTTACTTCTGTGTGACTAAGTATGTTAAGTTAATTTTCAGCAGCTACCTGCTTGTTGAGAAACGCGTTGAAACCTGAGGGTAGGGCAGTCACAAGAGTATGCCTACTCTGCTTGAATATACTATTAAGTTGTGCCAGTTCAAAAGCAAACATTTATGGCCAAATCCTATGGGATTTATTTTTGCATAGTCTGCTTGCATGAGGAAAAAAATACAGCATACATCTCTAGCTTGCTAAAAACTATCATTACAGCACTAGTTAACAGAGAAAAAGCTCCTGCCTTCTCCTTCACCCCAGATACACTGACAAATGTCACATTATTTAACATTTGGACATACTAAAATGAAGCCAAATAGAGCATACTGGAAGCTGAAAACAATTTCCAGGCTCAGTTATACACGAACCTTTGTAAGTCTTTCACAGAATTTTTAACCTCATGAAGTTCAACAAGAAGAAGTGCAAAGTCCTGTACCCATGGAGGAACATCCTCATGCACGAACACATGCTGGGGCCACTCAGCTGGAAAGCAGCTTGGCAGAAAAGGACCTTGGGGGTCCTAGTGGACACCAAGGTGAATATGAACCAGCAGTATGGCAGTAAGGCAAATGGTATCCTGGGCTGCATTAGACTAAGATTTGCCATGTAAGGTCACACCTGGGGTACTAGGTCCAGTTCTGGCTTCTTTGATACAAGAGAAATACAGACACACTGGAGAGAGTCCTACAAAGGACTGCTAAGATGATCACAGGACTGGAACATCTTTCCTATGAGGAAGGGCTGAGAGAGCTGGACTGTTCAGCCTGGAGAAAGGTTCAGGAAGGTCTCATCAATGTGTATAAATACCTGAAGGGAGGGTATAAAAGTGGATTCAGGCTCTTTTCGGTGGCGCCCAGTGGCATGACAAGCGGCAGTGGACACAAAAATGAAACACAGGAGGCTGTCTGAACATCAGGAAACACTTTCTGACTACAGGGGGGACTAACAGGTTGTCCAGGGAGTTTCCAGCCATGGAAATACTCAAAATCTGCCTGGCCATGGATCTGGGCAACCGGATCTAGGGGAACCTGCTTGAGCAGAGGGGTTGGACCAGCAAACCTCCAGAGGAGCCTTCCAACCTCAGCCATTCTGTGATTCCCTAAAAGCTTCAGAATTTTTATGTGCACTTTACAGACATCAGAGTAGTATTTCCATATTCTAAATGATCTGAAAGTCAGGTTTTGTGCATGTATGCACATATGCACACAAACATCCTCATTCCTTTTAAAAGATAAGACAATCAGGATTTAATTGTTTTGCCATTTCAAGAATTCCACATCCCAAGGCCTCCCAAAAAGCCCCACCTAGCTTGAAAAGCCATGGTGAATCTACTGCATATGAGCAGTTTCTGAGAGGGGAAAAGGACACAGTTATTCTTGAGTTAAGAATGTCAGAATAGTCCATCAAGCTAATGAAGGAGTTACCTGCTGAAGAAAGAATAAAGAAAAGCCTCAAAAGCCACCAAAGTTCTCCCCTGTATTTTGTCAGCATTTAAGTGACATCCATACTTTAGAATTAACAGAAATGCACCAGTTAACTGGGGCATTAAAGCAACCTCTGTAGAGCTGGACAGTTTGTAAAGTTCATTAGCACCCAGATTACCTTCCTACAGACTCTTTGAGCCCCTCACAATCGTCTGAAAGATCATTAGATTCTGACACATCGTTCTTATATACCCAAATGACCTTTCAGATATGCTCTTCAGGTTTTCACTGTTAACACTGCATGCCAAATGTCACCAAATTTTTTTCAAGTTAAGTGTCACTAAAAGACATTTTGACAGGCCATTTTGTCATTAGATACAGCAACAGAATTACCTTATGCTGGAAGTGAGGAAGGGAGTGAAAGAGAAAAAGCATCTGATCCCTAGTCAGTGCAGCATTACTTTTGGCATCTTGCATAGTTTGTCAGCATATACATAGTGCTTCTTTGAGGAAGGAGAGGCCACTACTCCATGTAGCTCACAAGGCTCCTGGCATCCTCAGTTTCGCAGGGCATTTTAAGAGGTCAAGAGAGCTGGAGAAAACAGGCAGCATGGGCTGCATTAGAGGGCAGCTCCCCAGTTGTAAGTACCACCTAGGTTCCCAAAAACGGCCAGCTTTTCCCAGAGTAATCAGTTTCAGACTGATACACCACTTTCCAAGACCTCACACATAGTTTGGCACATGACCACAGAATAATCTCATCTCTCTTTTGAGGAGCAAGCTCAGCTTTCACTCCATCACACAGCAAAAAGCAGGGCACACACCATACAGTGCTCCAAGATTGCCAGAATGAACACAACCAGTCCTGTACCTCTAGGTGCAAAGAAGGCAGGCACACTAACACTTTAGGGGAGACAGGAGAGAGAAGGGGAAAGATGCATTGTTTTGCCTTTACAAGTCTGAGTGTCCATCCTTTGACTTGCCAGTCTTTTCTTGCTGAAGAACTTCACGGAACAAGATGACTCAGTTCAAACAAACATCCGAAAAAGTCTGCCATATTTTCTGAACCAATTGGTACAAATGAAAACCATGAGAAATTGGGTGTGAATGAGCAAACAAGCACCAGAAGACAGGAACCCATACAGCTTCAACAGCCAAGAACAATCTGCCATAAAACGAGTTCCTGGTAACTGCCAGAAAGCTGAAATATTTCTAAGGATTATTCAGCAAGTGGACAAGTAGGAAACCTTGGGTCAGGACCACTTTCTAATGCTTGTCTCCTTCCACTTTGAAATTGTCATCTTTTATCAGCACCATGAGCATGCAAGGCTTACAGAGGAAAAAGCTTCCTATCCTTAGGAGCGTGGCTGTGCCTTCAAATGGGCTTTAGCAGCATCTGACTACCACCAACGTTACAGGGTGCTCAACTGCATTAAAACAGTGTCAGAAAAATGTGAGATTCCAGAGAAGTTGGACTTCTCAGAGCCATACAACTCATGGTGTTCATTTGCTATTAGAGAGCTTACCAATGGAATTTCAATGAACGGTCATGACCAACCTTTTGGACAAGCAACATAAACCAATCTTTTTATGCAAACAAATTGTAACATTGTAGAACTGCAGGAAATTTAACATCACCCACACTGAACACATGAACTAGACAGTGGTGCGTACGTGTGTGTGTCTGCTCTACATGCTACCTGTCAAAGCAGACCGCCTACAGCTTAGTCAGGAAGAGGCTTTTAAAACCTTGTGAAAGCACAGATGATAAAAGGAACTAAGAGTGTGGTACAAAGTAACCAGCTTCTCCAAATAAATACTCTGCACAGCTGTAAACTAGATTCCAAGTTCCTGGGGAAGCAAGAACAAATCCTCAGATAAAAACCACATCTATTTAATGAATAGATATGTGGGAGCAAAGAAAGGGCTGACATTTCTAAAGCAACAGACTTAATGGTGCATGGAAGTATTTAATTCCACATTTTCAATTACATTTTCTGGCTTTCGCTGTTTTTTTTTGTTACAGTGCAAACTGCTTAGCCTATTTGTCAGGGTTTGGGAGTACACAGATCTGAAAACTCTGAAGCAATAATGTAAGTCTGCAAAACTGGGTTGATTTTACCCCATCTACAAGCTTTACCCACCCAGGAAAGTTTCCAGAAACACAAGCTGAACCTTGAAGTTTGTTAGAAACTCTTTCCCAGGCCTTTATAAACCAAAAGCAATAAAACACTGTAGGCAAAGCATTCTGATCTTAGACACCATGTACAGTACTTACAGCAACCACCCTATGGAAGTCTTGTTATTGCTGCCTATTAAAAAAAAGAAATCTGAAAAACAGAAAGTTAAAGCCCCACTGCTGTGGAGTAAAAGAATGGCCTTTTTATGGTGTGCTACTGCTGCCTTAAGGGGTAAATCCTGTTTAGGGCAAACCCTAGAAACAAAAAAGCCCAGCATCACTGCTGTATTAAACAGATCCCTCTTTTTTGCTGATTTTATGGCACACATAGAGCCAAAAACCTCCTTATCAGAACAAATGCTCGACTACTTACTTTGGAGCCAATTAAGAAGGACTGTAAGATGACTTTTAAATTAAGGCTTTCAAGATATCCAACCAGCCAAGTAAACTGTGAGAGCCGGATGCCCACCCTCAAAAGGTTTAGTGCTAGCTTCCCACCACCCACTCCCTCTTTCACAAAAGAAAGTTATTTCAAATTCCAGGTTCCTTCTTTGATATACCCAAGCTGCTTTTTGGGAGGACTGGGCTTTTTATTTGCAGATAGGGCAGGAGTAGGAGGAAGAGGGTGGGAGAGAGGGGAGAAAATCAAAGCTACACAAGTTCAATTCCTATTACAAATGGAAAAATTTTAGGCTCCTAAAAATATCGGTCGTGCTACAAATTATATGCCAAAACCCAACAGTGAACAAACTTCAGAGCCAAAGACAGTAAAAGAATGAAGGTATCCATCTGCAGATAACTGGCATCTTTAAAATGAAAAAAGAAGCTAGGTTTGACTCTTTGTCAAAAGCTGTGGTATTTCAAAGCAGCATTTTAGTAATGGAAACCACCACTATCTCAGATTCATCTAGATTTTGTTAAAGGTATTTAGGTACTTAAACAAATATCTTTTAATGGATTCCTCCTCAGCTATTTCTACCTATAATTCATAAAGATGATAGCTAACTGGACATCTTTATTTTTTTAGATATCTTAATTTAGCAAGCAATGGAAAAGAATTGGAGAAAGAAGTAATGAAGTTTCCCTTCTCTCTTTCAGTAGGCTTTGAAAAGCAGTTACATGCACAGCAATAAAAGATTAATCAAACTTAGGGCACATTAACTAATTATATGGTAATGGACCAGGTTTCACATTATTTCAAAATACATCCCCATTGTGAAGATGTGTCACACAAGATCAAATCATTATTTACCGCATCACCAGTTTTAAATATGGCAGCATCACTCTGGTATGCTATATATACTGTTTTCAGTTTTCTTTGAAAGCCAAACGCTAGCTTTACAATGTGTAAAAGCAAGAAAAAACCCCTCCAAACCACAAATGTGTATTTAAATGTGTATAAAAAAAACCCAAAACATTTAATATTGAATTAATGACTAAGAAAGACCATTTAAAAGCATTCCAAACTCCACGGTAATTGAAGAAAAATCACATCTGACAGAGCTGTTTACTACCAACAGCACAGAAGCTTCTCTAGGACTGTTCTACTGCATTAGACAAAAGAAACACAAAACATTACTAAAGCAAAACCTCTCTAGCAGGCAATCAGAAAGTACTAAAAACATTTTGTGTTTTTAAGATAACACATTAGAGCCTGTTTAAAACAAGCCATTAAAAAAATAATCCTTTAGAAAAAGATCATACACAGGGTCAGTGATATCTGGCTAGCAGAAGTCTACGCATGTTTACTGAAGCTAACTTAGCCCAGGTGAGGATCACACCCAAATCCCTGCATTTAACAGAATATGTTTTTAATGCCTTCCCCCCTGACCTTTACACTCCATTGCAGCAATTATATTTTATCTATAATTTGGTGTTTATGTTGGTTTATGTTGTGAATAAATACTTGATGGTATTAACACTACAAGAATTGTTTCTTTTTAAGCAGCTATTGCACACATACCGTGTTTTAAAAATATTTATGATGGATGCATATGCACGTATGTATGCGCCTACATACAGACACACACGCAGAGCCTGACTTCCACGAGGCAGCAAAAGGTAGTGACCTTTCATCTCAAAACCAAAGTAATTTCTCAGCTACAGATGAAAAAACCAGCAAGCCTGGGGTTTTGCCAATTTTTTTAGTCTATCTGTATTCTGAATGACTTGCTTACAGTCTAGAAGCCCCTGGTATAAATTTCATCCCAGAGTGAATTTTTATGATGGAGTTATAAACCCCTAAAGAAACAGGGTTTACAATGGAAGTGCTGACATAACTAACTATAGCAGCACTAGCACTGCCTCTGCAATCAAGGCACATTATATTTATGAGGTAGGTGAAAGTCTGTAACCATCAATCACTGGAATCATATTGACAGATTCTAAGTTTGAGGTCCAACAGAATTAATGTATTCAGTTTCTCACACCATCGATACGAAGGGGAGAATTTGCAGGCACTTTTATGGGCTTAGGCTTTGACATCTTTACAGAAATCAGTGAGGGGCTGTCTTACTGAAACATTTCATTCATCTGCTGCCTCAGCTTTTCTAGGGTTTGCACCAACCTTTCACACAAAATGCTAGAGAAGTAGGCTGTCCAGAAACCAAACGTGACCTTATACACATACATGTGCTTCATGAGCTGGTCATTACAAATATTAATTCTATGTATATCCACCAGCCGTTTAAAGTAATACCCAAGAATGATTAATCACCCAAAGAATATCCAACTCCTAAATTATAACTCAACATCCCTATATAAAACAATCTAAAATGTCAGCACCTCAGTCTTTATGATATCACACCGTTCCAATAATTCTGTTTTACAAGTAAATTCCTATTATACATTAATAAGTGCTGTTGGTGGCTAAACTTCATGCCTTTGAGTAATGACCAGGTTGAAGGCAATTAGGCTGGCCAGGTGCAGCTGGGTTAGGTACTAATAAAAAGTTTTTAAATTTTACTATTTCCTTTTGGATTTTGGGGATGCATTCCAATCTGCCCAAATTAGGGAGGAAATTGTTTCCATGTTTTCAGCTGTTCCATGGTCTGACTATTACTGACCGATAACCCGCACAGACTTTTTCTTTCCACTTACACACACCCCTTACTCACAAGACCCCATGTCTTTATTTTTCGACTTTTCAGAGCAGCACAGTGGGAAAACTAAGAAACTATCCTGTAAGTTTGCAGAAGTTTTCAGTTCAGCCACAGGGTTAGCTGTGCTTGAGTGAAATTGGTCTGAAAACAGAAAATCTGTGTTGGTTTGCAATGTCCTTAGCTATATATAAACCCAGAATAAGAACTGAAATGCAACTATTATCATCTTCACTCCCTCCATTCCTCTGAAAGTTCAGACTGTTGTGAATGTGTTTTCCGTAACATCTCATGGTCTTTATAATTACTTGAAAACTTTATTTCTTTTAATCAAACCTCATTTGCACCACTTTTAAAAGCCATGTTTTTATTGAAGTGTATGCAGAATGTGCAGAGTGCTGCCAGTGCCCTTGGGTTAGGTCAGAGAAGGAATGCTTTCTGAAGTGACACCGCTGCAATCAGCCATTCTGTGTGTGTACACACGCACGCTTACATGCACCTTCCTGCCCTCTTACCCTTTACACATTTTCATCCACGAATCTTACTCAAGCACAGCCTGAAGTTGAGCACAGAGAGCATCACACAGCTCATGGCCAGAGGCATCAGGAAGCCCCCAATGCTTCTCACCAGGCAAATGCTTTTCTCAGAAGGCAAAGCTACTGCTGGAGACTGGAGGAGCTGGAGGACAGAGGAGCTATCTCATTCCACACAGATGAGTCTTAAAGCCTTGTATAGATAGCCCTGAGCTTCTCCACTGCCTTGTGAAATCATTCTCCCACATCAGTCCTGACTTCTGGAAAACAGAAACATGTATTATTTTTAGGAGCTCACAGCAGCATTTGTTAATTTTTATTTTCTACCTGTAAACCATACAGGGATGTCACAATTTACAAGTGACTGGGACAATATTCTCCAGCAGGATCAACACAAGCTTCCCCTATTCCTATTGCTCAGAAAGGCATCCTCAGTGAAGCCTGTGCCAAAATGCTGCTTAATGGGGACTTCAAGCCTGCCTGACTACAGCCACTTCTGCATGAAAGCTTGCAGCGAAGTGGCTCTGATGAAAACGTGTCACACTGGTGGCTGGGTGACTGTAGAGACACATTTTTCTCCTTCCCAATGCCCCAAGTTCAGCTTACCACACTCTTTGACAAGCAAATTCGTATTCTGGACTCTTTTTTAAACCCCAGTCAGAAATTTAACCTAAAAAATCTATGACAGTCCAACAGCAATAACAGGAAGGCATGACTGAAATGGATACAATTTATACATAAGGAAGCAGCAACTTCCACTTGTCCTGTAGCTTCTACACAGATTTGAGCCTAGGGGGGAAAAGTAACAGATTCCTGAAACCAGAACAAAAGTATAATTCTATGTGCCAATTTAAAGCCATCATTAATTCTTATGACTGTAATCTGAAATTAAACATGGCATACATCTACTTCTTTGCAGGCATTCCTTTGCAGTCAAAACGCAGGAGTAGTGCAGCAGGCAGACAGGGGCATACAGGGAGCTCACAGAAAATGACGTGCTGTGCTTTCCCACAAGTGAGCAGCGCCCTGAGGAGGGCAGCATGTAGGCACGGATTTAAATATGCACAGAACTGTTTGCAATCGCATGCTTTGCTAAAACTGCCTTGCCTTCCAAGGGATTAGTGAAGTACCACACACACAGCCAAACATCACCATAAAACGTAGGCAGAAAGACAGCAGGATATTAAACCAAAGCTCACTAAAAAAATGCCAAAGCCCTTGCTTTCATGAGTATCAACAGGAACAGATTCTCAGCATCTTTAATAACTCAGTCTCTTCACTCTAAAGCATTGCCAATCTAATTTTAAATGTGTTTAACTGAATCAAGATATTCAAAGCAACAGATCATCTAATACCAAATTACACAAGCAAAATGGAAGCAATTACCAGAATCTGCAAAAATCAGATCTATTTATAAAAAAGGATCTGATTTTAAAACAATGCCATTAGGCTTTCATGTAAGTCAATCTTAATTATCACACAAGTGATAATATATGTGAACCCCAAAGCCCCTTCCCCAAAACTGGGCACATTTTAAAACTCAATTGTTTAGTCAGACTTGGTGTGTAAATTTCATGAAAACAAAACAAGTTTAAAATAAATTAAAACAATAAAAGGCATCAGCTTCCAGATAATTTTCTCAATTAATTAATTAAATCTCCAATTCAGTCATGCTGTCTTAAACATTACAGCAAGGAATATGATTTCCAGTTATAAAGATTCTCAAAACTGGTTACAATGCTTAACAAATGCAAAATTACAAACACACCACAGATTTGGTCTGGGCATAAATAAAAAGGCAGTGTTTTTAAGGCTTTTAATACGGCATCGTTGTAGCTACTCAGTCTGGCTTTTCCCACCAGTATGATTTCTATCTGTGGCTTCATGATGCTATTTTGAGGTGATAATTAAAACTGGACTCTAAATAGAGGGGATTTTTTCATAATTAATTATACATTCTTTATTTTTGAAGCTTCGCCTATATTTGAAATCTGGAAGCACGGGCAGTATCAGCACTGAAACAGCACTGTAATTTCCAAGACAGAGTTAACATATTTAAGCTACCAGCATTTTAAAAGCTAATTACAAAGCTGGCAGCAAAAGCAAGACTCGCAGGAGCAGGAGGAGTGCAGGGCCATCTGCTGCCTTGCAGTGCCCTCTGGTGCTGCTCCTACAGAAGTGGAACATTTCGGTGCACCCAAGCTCTCCCCGGCCAGAGAATTAAGTATGGGTGTCAAAGACCCCAGCCGAAAAGTTCTGCAGCCTCTATACAATCACACATGCACATATTTAATGTAAAGAGCGTAACTGTGGGAAAAGCATTAAATCACACAAGGCGACACTTGAACAAAATGCCACAAGGAAATATAAACCTACAGCACAACTGTTCCCTGAAAAAGGAGCATCCAGCAAATTATCCCGGAATATAAAAATACACAATGAGTAAAGGTCAGAATTATATTTCCACCTGTTCACAAAACTCCAGGTCCCATCTTTATTATAGCTTTTGGGAGTTACACAGAACACAATCATCTTCTTCCCAACTAAAAGACCAATGAACACCCATGACCTTAACCACAGAAATTTAGGAATACTTTACGGCAATGGCAATCATGTTGTAATTTTACACCCACCCCCAAATAAAATTTAAATGAGCAATTCAATGATCTTAAAGGTCTTTTCCATCATGAATAATTCTATGAGCATTCAAATCAACCATTAAAAAAAACAGATTAAAAATGACCTCACACAAATTTCTTTGTGCGTATCTCAAGTTTTCTGCAGCTACATGGAAGGTCATATTGTTTTTTCAACATTAACCCAGTTTTGCTATCAAGGCTGGAGCAGAGATGTTAGCCACTAATCACTGCCCGGTGTTACGACTGACTACATCAGGCTAAGCCTATTGCATTAAACACAACTTTAAAGAAAAAGAAGAGTATTTGTAAGTTTAGTTACACCCGAGGATTCTCAAAACACAAATTCTATGCACTTGAAGGTGCAAGCAGTGGCAGGTGCAGGTATTTAAGGTTTCAGGAATAACCAAATTGCTCAACCTAAATTGAAATTACTAAGTTATATCTTAGCATTGTTAGGTCTCTTCCTAGTTCTGTTTCCTTTCCTTTCTTAAACTGTGTGCATCTAGTGAAACATGAAACATGTCTTTCGATTACTGCCACACGTATTTCCATTAAATGCCTTTTCCACTTCACTGAAAGATGTCCCAGTATTTTCAAATAATGTTTCTTTCTCTTACAACAATTCCTTACAATTGGGTTATTTCAGTATTTCTTCAGAATTCCAGACAGCAAACACATGACGGAATCTTTGTAAACAGAGAACAAAACTGATAGTAATGCCAGATGAACTGCAATCATTGCATCTGTATTTTGTAACTGTGAACACGCAGGCAGTTCAATAATGGAAGAAAAACAAAAATAGTAACATTCTAAAATGGTCATTAAGGAACTGTAAAGAATGCCACTGACTTCGGTGGGTCACCAAAAAGAAACAAAAATAAGTAAAATACAAGAATCCACCACTTATGTGACAGAGCACACACATTTTAACACAGCAGGCACTAAAATGCGTGTTATTCAAATGCCACTTTGAAGAACCATGCAAAACATCCTCTTCTGAGCACTGAGGCACAACATCAGCTTACTGGTAGCAGCCACCAAACCAGGCTAAGCAGAGGAAGAGCCTAGAAAGGAAGGCAATGACTGAGAGACATGGTCATACTTCTCTAAACTACATTATCCTAGAAAGTGCAGGAAGAGATTTTTCTCCATCTTCCCCAGAGAATAATGAATGTGGGAAAGCAGCTCTGCATGACAATTCCTTTTCTTCTTTCCCATAAAGCTGAGGCTATAAGCTACACATGAAGATGGTACATTACAGATAAGAATAACCATCTCAAAAGTAGGAGTTGCGAGCAGTTTTCGTGAACTTTTAAGGAATTAAAACTAATGCTATGATAACCGCAAACATTAGATCAGGAATTTCATTGCAATAAATCTAAAGTGACTAACTGCAGCTTGAAATATCTTTTATATTTTTATACTTTTTGTATTTTCTGAGAACTGTCAGATTACTCTCCAACAGTCAGAGGATGATTATCAGAAAGACTGGCAAACACCTGGACTTTCAGCACTATCTATTCTTTGGTGTCAGCATTTTCCTATCCACCTTTTACTCTAATCAAAGGAGTTTCTGCTGAAGTATTTGAGAATGACAGAATGGTTTGGCTTGGAAAGAGCCTTAAAGATTATCCAGTTCCAACCCCCTGCCATAGGCAGGGAACCTTCCACTAGAGCAGTTTGTTCCAAGCCCCTGTGTCCAACCTGGCCTTGAATGCTGCCAGGGATGGGGCAGCCACAGCTTCTCCGGGCACCCTGTGCAGTGTCTCATCATCCTTTTCCCCATTTTTCTTTGAAGACAGTAAAACTTGGAAGCGCCCTTCTCAAATTTATAAACAGAATAATTAAAAAACCAAAACCCAAATCCAAACCAAATCCACAGCAGGCAAGATGTTTCTCACTTAATTTTAAGGACAGCAGCCTGCAGCTCATGGAAGAAGTTATTCAAATATAGTCATATGGTTGTACTATAAAAAACTTTACCATCAAAGGTCTTTCCCTATATGTCCTCAAAGTTGCTATAACTTTGCTAAGAAGACAATTAAGTGCAATGAAATAGGAGCAAAAATAAAACCAGTGTTATATTTCATTTAAAATAGCATTGCATGAATCACTGACTCCTAACACCTTATGTCACTGTGTGAAATGCAAGAGCCAGCTAAGTGTCACCAGTTACACTATGTGTGCCATCAGAGGTGGGGCTGCAAGGTACATGGTGGACATGGCCAGGCAAATCCTGACCTTGCTAGCTCGCATAGTAACAGTCATGAAACTGCAGAGGCACCAGCCTCAGCCATGCCCAAGAAGGTCCCAGGAGCACCTGGAGGACTTAGAAGTTGTCTCCTCCATGGCAGTTTTTGATACCAAAGAAGGATGGGTTAGCACTCTGCTTGGCTACATTATCATACGATACTATTTACTGCTCAATTCCATTAGGTTTTGAAAGTGTTCTAATTCACACCAAATGGACCAAAAGACAGATGCACAGATGTTTCAATCCTCTGCAAAACCATACAGCTGCATGCTGCAGGGTAGTTCCCCTCACCCCTGCAAAACGGGTAAGTTTGCCTTTGGAAATGAAGCTGTTCAAAGACTAACTGGAATTATACAGAGAGCACTTTAAAGTACAAACATGGTACAACTATATCTAAGACACTTTTTCTACACTGTTTACTTTGCATTTATAAACACGAACCAATTTTACAACCATGCCTTCTTAAAGCTGACAAACAGTAACAACTCTCTTCGGTCTCTAATGCTTCATCTTCTCCATGACAAATATGAAGCAAGAAAGTAGAAATTCATTCACATTAGAGAGAAAGCAGTAAGCAAAGAGTGACTGCTAATTCCTGTTCAAACCAGCATGCAACACTGCATCAGGTATTAAACCTGAAGCTAGGGAGCATGGTGACCACCTCACATGGCCTCTGACCCAACTGAAAGCCTTCTCCTGCCATATCAACATGCACTGGCACCACTAAGAGATGGTTTGGTGGAAACACTGCTGAGAGCTACAGAAACTCATTTCAGAAATGTTCTTCTCCAACACAGTCCTCAGGAAATTTCTTTTGGAAACTCTCCTAATTGCTGCTAATGTTGCAGCTGGATTCATTTATTCATTAGAGACATGGAACCAATCAGACTGCAGCAGCATCTCAAGCCTTTTTTCAATGCCTGCTTGTGAAATTTATTTTCATCAAGTCAAAGATCACAAAAAGTTTCGGAAAATTTGAAAGAAAACGTTTAAAGAAGGATAACATAGGTAATTAACATATTGCTGACACTGACAGTGACTAAAGCAGCATTCTGTATGTAGAGATATAAAGGAAGAGAATACAATCGATGCCAATCACTACAGACATACAGAAAGAAATACAACTACTGAACAGCTTTCTCACTGCTTTAACAAAGTTAAATTTGTTGTCAATAAAAGCGTTTACATCACAAATGAAACTCTGTAATAGGTTCTTCTGCTGATGCCAAGAGTGTGGGAAAGGGAGGACAAAAAGAAAACCAGCAACCTCAACAAAGCATCCTTCACTCACTGCATGAGTGTAGCACCACCTGAAAGCAGTTGCCTGAAAACCAAATACAATGTTTTCTGCAGCCATAGTTTGCATATCCCCTCCTCCTCACCATGGGGTGAGGGATGCACTGCAGATCTTTCGTACAGGGAATCCATAAAATTGGACTTGCTGACCCCTTCTTGAACACTAATCTGGTGCCTGCTCTCCTTGGCAGCAACTAAAGCAGGGATGGACAATCTGGGCCCAGAGGCTGACTACTCTGCCTGCTTCTTTGACTTGCATAGTCAAGCCAGGCACAGATACCCAATACAGCCACAAGTTCCTGGCCACCCCAGGGCAGGGCATAGCCACTCACCAGCATGGAGGGATGAGGGACAAAGCTGCTCTTGTCATGTTATAACCATGTTATTAACCATGAATAACCATGTTATTCCTCTATCAGTGAGAAGATGCCAAAACCCACCTGCTTCACCTATGCTGCAAGTCTTCATTTTCTTTCTCTCTATCTCTCTCATATACACACACTCCCCATCCCCTCCAAAAAACCCCTAATTGCTCATCATAAAATCTTAATCTTCTCTTAACCCCAAAATTTGAGGATGCTGGTTATTCACTTAACATCTTACCACAGTACCATATAAATTTTAGAAGAGAGTTGTGAACACAAATCCCCACTTCACTGACTGATATGGTTTCACTGAACTGAAGACCAGTTCCAAGTCTGAAAAGGTTCTTGTACCTGAGAAGTCCATCACAAGCAGATGAGCTTATAGCAGTATCATTTCTGTACTAGTACTTAGACCCTTATCATGCAGCTTTTTAAAGTTTGTGTGCTACTAAAGTTTATGTTTATTATATCCTCAGCATGTTTGCCAAGGATACAAATATTGAGATAAAGAGAAATCACAGCATGTTGCTGATGGAAATCAGCATGAAAGAAACTCAAACTGGTCCACGTGTCAGAAGTCAGCCTGTGACATTAGCAACATGATGAAGAAGGGATGTCTATCCAGGATACATTTGGTTTAGAAAGACTAAGGAATCAAGGTGGACAGCTATTGAGCAGTGGGGTGGAAAGGCTGAAATAGAAAGATTTCAATATTTAATTCACAGGGGTCAAAATTCCTAATAAAGCACATGGTTTCAATAGTGAGAATAAGCCACTGGAAAAGCTTACCAAGTATTAGGATGACTGGATACTAGAAATGCTAAGCTCAAAATCTTTCTTGACGCATGCTTTCAGAAAAGTATTAAGGCGAGGAAGTCCTGCAATCAGTGCTGAGAGGCTCAGAACAGATGAACACAGTCAAGTTCCCTGGTCTGCAAACCAAATTGTGATAGCAGTGCTTTGTTGGGGTTTTTAAACACAAAAATTTCAAACTTGGAACAGCTGCTGCACTCAAGGGAAGAACAGACAGCTGGATAGTACTTGGTCTTGAAGCCCACACATAAATCACAGCTGTACACAGTCACTTTTATCTGTTCTTCTGAGCCAGGATTATCTACAGAAGCACGTCAAACAGAGCTAAACCTCCTGCTGCTCAAATACACTATCAAGCCCAGGAAATTCTTACCCCACAACTCATTTCTCTGGAGCATGAAGCCAGCCCTGGAAGAGCTGAGACTCCTCTGCAGCAACAGGAATTCCAAACCAAGAAATAAATAAATACTTTTGTCTTTTTAAAGCCAACCTGACAGGCATAGTACAATATTACTTGTCTACCAGTTGCGACATGCAATTTTTTCTCTCAATGCGAGACATCACCACTACAAAAACAGTCAAGAACCCACATCACACTGGCATAAACCTCTTGCTTCCTCACCCTACGCAAGCAAAACCCACCCAACCTCACCATGCTTCTGGACCCTTTCCATGCCACTGGTGACACACGAATGTCCGCACATGGGAAAGCAAGTACTTAATTGCGGCTAAAATCCATTGCAAACATTCATCTTTCTGCCTGTGCATTCCCACACAGACTCAACTGTTTGCACAATGCTTATGCCTCTTTTTCCCCTTCCCAGAAGTCGTCTCACTCCCATGAACTTGGTCCTCCTTTACAAGAACTTAAAGCTCTAGACAGAACATACAACATCCCTGGTACTCACAGTCACAACACTCCTTACCCTAGGCTTCCAAGAAAATGCTCATTGGCAGCATCCCATCTGATGTACAAGATGTGGGTGCCCACCAAACATCCTCAGAGTAACTAAAGCGAAACCTCTGACAGCTACACTGCAATAGGAGCCTGGCACATGCCTAAATGTGTAAGAAAATACAGCTTGTGGGTGTACCTGAGTACTTTCAGCTAGCCCAAAAGCAAAACAAGAAGCCAAATAAGAAGTGACAGATACCACATCGTTTACAGCACAGAAATGTCTGAAAGGTACATATGGCTCGCAAAGTACCAACCTCAGAAAGGTTTGTGGCTTCAACATCAATAGTCATCAACAGTCACATGGGCTTAATAATTTAGCTCTTTGGTAATGCTGTTGGTAAGAACAGAACTGAATATGGGAAAGGCTGAAATATAGGCATGCCCACTGCTAGTTCTTGCGGCAAGACACAAGAAATCAACAACTGCTAAAGGTGAGAAGACTAATGAAAAAGAGACACTTTTCTACATAGGAAAAAAACTGGCAAGACACAGTTCAAACAGCTGAAACACTGTGAAGGGCAGCAAAGGAAGCAGAAATAAAGACAGGCATTATTCATGCTTGCACGTACGGATGATTGCCTTGTTGCAACTGAGGTAGCTATTCAGTACCAAAATCCCAGCTAGCTGCTTCATCTCTAACCAAGCAGGAATAGGAAACAGCAGCTGGGAAGAAAGGAGGAGGAGGGAAAAAAATAGAGAAACTTTTAACCTACACCTGGGGGAATTGAGCCCAAGAATCTTAATTGACTCAATTAAATCTGCAGAGAACAGAGATACTGTAAATATTAGAACTGGCTTGGGAAAAGGAAGGGGAAAACCCTCCAAGGCAACACATTCTTTTCTTCTAGCATCTCCATTGTGCCATGCAACTCAGAAGAGAGAGGTTTGCCCCAGGGCTACAGTAGGGGTTGTGCTTTGTGGTTTCAAATTCTGATACACATTTCTGAGGTTTCTCAGGGTATCTCGGGAGAGCACAGGATTGCAGCGTACGACAGAAACACTTGTTCTATTACAGGAGTTCAAGTCTGGGGAAGGATGCGTTGTAATGCATTGAACTGTCAATCCAACTGCCTGTTTCTTCGTGTAACGGAGACACAGGAAAGCCAAACCTCTACTTCTTAAGTTATCAAACAGATTCACACCATACAAATGGAAAACTACATGATGTCTTTCTCCTTTGGACGTTACCAGTGTAATTAAAGTGGGGGGCAAGGGTCGTGGTGGTGTTTATGGTAATGCCATAGCTACATAAACCCTACCATCTTCTGATCCAGTTTCCCAGAGAAAAACCTTTTCACATGAAACAGCATCACAGCCACAGCAGACACAAAAGAGCAATGGACCCGGCAACCTCATTATAAAGTGCATCTTTATGCATTAGCTGGGGAATTTAACATTTCAGCTCCACAAATATACACTAAAGCCACGACAGTGCATACAAGTACTCTAATAAATATTGCAAGTGTCAGTCCACTCAACAACAGAACGAAAGACCAGAGTTTAAAGAAAGGGATTTAAAACCTGTGTGTAGTTTATGAACTGTACAGTGGAAGCTTAGCCTCAAAAAAACCCACATTATCTAAACCAGATGTTGGCTTCACAATACTCGATTTATGATAAATTGTTTTAATATTCATACCTAGCACAGGCACTGCAATAAATCACACAACGACAAAATATAACGAGCATTCCCAGGCAAAGAAATTACACGCTCCCGCTTTGTATGGAAAGCAAAGGGAATAAATCTCCAGGTGGCTTAACGATGTTTTCCTTTACCAGTGTATCACGAATGTGACGAAGCCAAGAGAGCAAACCCGAATTATTGGCAACAACAGGTAAGTGCTGGTTTACCGAACGCACACCCACACCCGGGCAGAAAGCGGGTACCCTCACCCGGGCTCCGGGGCCAGGCGGCGCTGCCATCGTTCACCACGAGGGGGCTCCCGCCGCCCCCCGCAGCACCGGAGTCCCGGGGAGGTAACGGGAGAGCAGCGGGGTAAACGGGAATCACCCTGCGCAACGGGGAATGCGTTCGGGCTGCAGAGTAATAACGCGTCAAATCCAACACAGGAGATGGGAACCAAGCACTCCTGATCAGTGGCTATCCAACGTCACCGCTGGAAAGGAAGGGGCAGTTGGGCACAGCGACGCACGCAGGCACGGGCAGGATGGTGAGGGGAGATGGACCGTGTCGGCACGGGGAAGAGGAGGCTCCAGGGAGAATTTAAGAGCAGCTTTCAGTGCCTGAAGGAGACTTAACAGGAAACCTGGAAAGGAGCTTTTTACGAAGCATCTGATAGGACAAAGGGGAATGGCTTTAAACTGACACAGGGAAGACTGAGATGGGATATAAGGAATTGTTTCCTGCGAGGATGGCGATTACACTGGCAGAGGGTGCCCAGCAAAGCTGCGGCTGCTGCATCCCTGGCTGCATCCCTGGCAGTCTTCAAGGCCAGGCTGGACAGGGCTTGGAACAACCTTCTCTAGCAGAAAGTGTCCCTGTTCATTGGCAGGGGGCTGGAACTGGATGAGCTTTAAGGTCCCTTCCAACCCAACTCATTCTATGATTGTATGATTTCATACTACTCTAGAGCAAACTGAACATGAAGATCTTGTCCACAAGAACATCAGTTTGCTGTCACATTATAGGTCAGTGCCCTTGTAAGTCAGGGTGTCAGACCACTAATGCCAGGAGCAGACATCAGAAGGCTAGCTTCTTCCTTATAAAAGCATTTATTTTAAACATGCTTTGCTGTAAAAAGGCTTCACCTCCATCCCCTTCCCCACCTCCCAAAAGCCTACAAAGTGTCAAGTGGCAGCCTCAGCACCATGTGCTGCAGGGTGAGAATGCACTTACGGATCAGTACAGACTAAATAATGTGAGCTGCAAGAGTTTGTGTTGTATTTAAAAGATAAAAGATACCAGTTTCTGCCTGAAACGTCTCACTGACAGAGGGCAGGTACCCAACATGAAGGCAGACTCTTCACCTCCCCAGACTTACGAGAATCTGCCTTTTTTTTTTTTACACCTAGGAATAAATGGTGCCAAACCTGACAGATTTCTACTGGCAGCATTCTGCTGTAGCTTAAAATAAAAAAGAATCAAAAACCCCACAAAACAACAACACCTCCCAAAATCCCCCACCCCACAAAACCAAACCCAAAATCAAACAACATCATCATCCCGCAACAGAAGGTGTACATGCTGTTGGAAAAGGTTGAAATGCAGGGCTTTGATGTTCTAGGTGCAATGTGCAGTGGCCTTTCTCAATGACAACTCAGATGAGTGCAGAAACATCAGAATAAAAGTAGCAACAAAGTCCCCTGGGTCTGCGATTCTGCTTTTGTATTCAGAATCAGCAGCAAAAGGCAGCCCCAGGTGCAGACACCAAGAGGATGGAGAGACGTTTTTAAGTCAAGAGGTACTTTTGTCTCATAGCACAGTGATATGCATTGAAGCACGGGAAGTTCCGAATCCAGAGGGATATGCATGAGACAAGCTGCTGGACAAGGCTGCACCATTGCATGCCTTTGTCATGGTGCCAACAAACCTTCTGCTTCAAGTGATCATCATCCTTAACTGGACACCGTGTCAGGGCCTCCAGCCATGGAGTCACAGAGCACAAAGCCTTCTCTCAAGCTCTGGACAGTACCTATTGCATTTACAGGGATATCGGTTGTGTGAAGGAGCTACTGTTTGCAATTCCCTCTCACACATCACATTTCCCTCACCCTTTCACATGTCAGGACCAACTGTGCAACTCAAGCACCTCAGCCAGGTAGGAGGGACAGGGACCTGTCCCTCTCCACTGACACAGAGGTAGAAGAGGCAGCAGTCCTTGTGTGAGAGTGGCCAGAAATTGCAAAACAGCAGGTAATTGAGAAGGCTGCCTTTTCTGCTTCATGGGTATGAAAACACAGTTCTGTCTCCTTACACACACACTATGGAGTGTTTCACCTCTACAGAACGCCTTCAGACAGCCTCACTCAGAAACTGGCTATAAAAATACTGTTAGACAACAATTTTCATACCAGGGTGCCAAAAATCACTCTCTTGGCAATACAGCAAGAGCATGACATAAGTAATGATTTGGCAAAATCAAGTTCAGCAACCAGCTTAGCCATCCCCTAATAAAAGTTCAGACTATAATTAGAGCTCCTACAAAGAAACAAACAAAAGGATGCTGACTTAATAATATGTCATAAGACACACATGCATCTATACACTAAGTTGGTGAACTCACTTCTGACTGAAGCTAGAAAAGCTAAGTTTTAAATAATAACTTAGGGAGCCAAACCCAAATACCCATCAGTGTTGAATACAGCAAACAACTGATAAACAGTATTTTGTTATGTTGTGAAAAGAGGACAGAAGAAGAAAGCCCTTTTTCTGTCCCCTCCTCTTCTCCCTCCTTTTTTGAGCTTGTTCTCAGTACCTAGGTCTGACTTTCAAAGGATACACACTGGATATCTCAAGCTGTACACAGTTCCATAATACATTTAAATTGCCGTTAACAGTTAATCTATCACCAAGAAGGATGAATATCTGCTTTTAGGGCTACGCAATCATGCTTACCTCCTGCAAAGAGACTTAACACAAAAGAATACACTGATGAGATAGATACAAAGACTGCATACTTATAAAAAAGTAAAATTGCTTCTCCCACATTCCAGGTGCTGTTATAATAAGTGCAGGAGGGTCATGACTCTTAAAAGCCTGATCACTGCAGGAAACGTTCAAGAACCTATGTAGTTTTTTGAGGTGTATTAGGAGTCCCCTTTGGCTGCCCACTGCTGCTGTGTTCTTATTCATTCTGCAGGAAGACACCCACAAAGAAATCAGCCTTAATAAAATCATGCAAGCTTCTACCTGCCAGAGGCTGACAATGGTACCATCACTGAGAACTCTCATGAAGGAGGTACATACAAACACCTGGGAATATAAAATAATGAAAACAACCACAAAGTGAGCACAGGGAGAAAGGAAATCCATCACCACCATTTGACAGTAAGCAATCTCAGTAGTAACTACAGCAATGGAAGCTAATTTGTAAGACAGAGGAATAGCAAGGAGAATCCTCTGAAGCTAAAACAAAGCAGCAAGTAATAAAATGAATGGCTCTACAAGCACATAATAATATGCACCTAGGAAACAACTGAAGGATCAGCACAGCTAAGAAGACCTGCCACATCCTGGGCTTCCTTCCTTAAGATGAAGATAAAAGACAGTGAACAAATAGGAGGTAAGTACTACTGCTGTATGCTGAGGAAAAGAACCATAAAGAGATCCAGAGATGGTACTGAGATCAACTAAAACAAGAAAAAAGAAAGCACAATGATATTTTATTACTAATACTGAAAACTGAGCAGTGAACAGGTACATCCACCTACTTAAAGGGACTCTGCTACGTCAAGAAATCTTCTGACAGAAAAGGAACGTAACACAAGCTGCATTTGTGCATCCATCTTTATGTTACCATTCCTCTTCCCAGAAAAGGGGTGGGCAACAGACAAATTCAAGTATGACAAAAAATTCACTCCAGCACCCAGAATAAAATTTAGCATACAGAATTGATCAGGTAAGAACCTGCATCTTCAGGTTTTGAATCTTTTGTGCATCTTCATTCGCTACACGTAATCATTGTTTTGTTCTTCCTATTTGTGTTGTATGAACAAGAACTCTTGTTACGTTGACACGCAGATAGGCTCCTCCTTTATTCTTTACCCACCCTTTTCCACTAAGTTAATCCATGTTCCCTCCATAAACACAGCTCACAGTTGCTCCACAGTGGAGCTCAATCCACATATCTTGTATGCCTTCCTTCCTAGAGTCAGAGGCTCCAAAAACCACTGAAAAACCGCATATTCACAGCTACCAACACATGAAAATCAGGCGTATGCAGGTGCAAATGAGCTGCCTGAGCTTTCTTTCCAATCACACTGCACCACAAAGGCCATTTTTTTCTCTTTTTTACCAAGATAAATAAAATGAGTAGTGAGAAAAAGCTACTTTAATTAGTAGTTCCCAGTAAGGAATGCAACAGGTGCTACAAGCTGAAAGAAACCCACATCTGCTCCACTGTGATGGTAGGCCCTGCCTGATCAGATTTTATAATGCATATTTTGCACACGCATGGATTACTCAGAATCTGAGGAATGCAGCTCGTACCGCTGGGAGAACATAAAAATATAAGGAAACTGTGGTCCTTCCTGCAGCATGGATCTGGAATGCCTGTACTGTTTATGTAGCGTTACAATAATAGTAGCCCCAAAACTACTGTCAGTATGATTAAAGCCAGCAAAAACTCCTACCCTGGCCAGAATGCCACAAGGTTTACAAGTCACACAGATTAAATCCTTTTAGTTCTGCATGCAAGGTAGAAGCCCATCTGCCCACTCCACTTGATCATGAAGGTGGAAAGATGAGAATTACCACTGCTTTTGGAAGGGATTAAAAAGGGATATCATCAGTGCAGCCCTCGTCCCGGGCTTGCGGAAGTTGGTGTGCCCAAGGATGCTTGTGAAGCCTCAATGTATGCATAACAGCTGCTGTCTTCGCCATACCACTAGCCTCTGACTTGGGGCTCACGGAGCAAGCAGCTTAGCACACCTACTGGAAAACATCATTCTGTCCGGTTCAGTGGGATGGGGAGGCAAAAGTGTTTCTATCTGGCCTTGTAAGGAGCCACATTCCTTCAACTGCCCTGTACCAAGTTTCAGGGGATCACCAAATTTATATGCGCCACACAGATAATGCACTTGAAATGCTCCAGGACTGATATGAATAGGAACCATTCTTCCCTTTAATTAGCATTTTTTGCCAGATGAATACTGCTGCAAAATGACAGTCCTCATGCAAGTTCCAAGAGACACACAACCAACAGCCAGAGCATACCCAAAATCAGATTTCCTTTTGCAGCTACACTTCGTTTTGCCCACATTAACAAAAATAACACACATACCAAAATTATCAACAGGATGAGGACAAGAACTGTACTACACAAACCTTGAGGAGTCAGACATAAAAGTCAGCTCAATCCTTGGGCAGCTGTGTGATGTTCTTTGAATGGTGACTAACATTATAAACACCAACCACGAAATAAGGAAATGAGTTATTGTGCTTGCAAGATGACAGCTATTCATAAAAACATCCAGAATTTATGTGTTTTTTCAAACAAGACAAACAACTGATCCTCCCCATGATCACACACACACAAAGTAGTCATGGGTGACATTTAGACCATTTACAAGCATATTTCTCCAGAACTTCACTAAGTTCTGACGAGTAAGAAAACTATGCATCTAGAATGTAGTAAAGACATTAGTTATACTGTTGGAGTGTTGGTGTTCTTGTATCACCAGATGAATTGCCAATTACACAGAAGGACAGTATAGATTAAGAAAAAAATATATAATACAAAAAAACATTGGCTTGTTTCCTAGCAACAGCTCAGCTAAAATCACTTAACATTTCTACTCAATCAAATGTAAATTTGACTATGTTATCCCTTAAATGTTGATTATAACAGGCCTTTTCAAATGCAAATTCAATGTGTAAAGTGAATGTAAACGTTGACAAAGCTGATACCAAAATCTCCTGATTAACATCATTTGCATGTACACAGCAACATTATTACAAACCTTCTAAAGACAGAAGGAAATGGAAATTGGATAAAGAATCACCTCCATCATCTCCTTCCTTCCCGCGTTAAGAGCAAAACAGACAAAAACATAAAGCCTTTTGGATTGCATGCAAAACTCCAACAGTTTAAAAGTGCAACACATGAGCTGTATGTGAATGCCATAAACATGTGTCATTAGCAAAAACAACACAGTGAAAAATTCTTATTTCTTAGTCACTGAACTTGCCAATTATAGGAAATACATATAGTACAGGGGAGACTGTAAAGCTTCTAATACCATGTAGCCATTGACATCTGGCAAGCTTTCTTTTCTCTTTTAGCTGAAACTGTTGCATGAAAAAACACCAACAGGAAGTGGGGGGTAGATGAATAAACATTATTCCCAGAGTGTAAAAGTTTGTTCGTCGCACAGTTCCTCAACTCTGGGATTCAAACACCTTACTTGGGTATGCATTCACTTAGGGACACATTATTTTTGCATAAAACAAACAGAAGATACTTCAAAGCACCCTTAAAACACATACACTTACTGCAGCATTCCACAATAAAGGCATTAAAATACATGGTTTTATAATATTTACATCAGGCTGATTTACCGCTAGTTAACCAAGAGTCAACAGGAAGCTGGGAACAGACACAGTTTAGCTTCAGCACAAAGCAAGATCTCAGAATTAATCTCTTCAGGGGAGACTATTATATTCACCCTTCCTTCTTAATCATCTCAAGGATGCTAGGCTCAAACCTAAGACATATATCCACAGACATCACAAAGGCTTGCTTTTAGCAACAGGGAAGATTTCACTTTCCATACTGATGCAGGCAGGTGCCCTGACAGCTCACCGAGACACACATGTCCTAGTCCACATGTTTAGGCCACAAGGATTTGCACAGCATCAGCTACATCAGTGCAAACCAGATATTTTAACACACATCAGCCATCCTCTAATGTTTTATGGTGCTATGTTTTTAAAGGAAAGCTGAAGCACTTTATTCCTCCACCACACACTTGTCTAATGTAGTTATTACAAACCTGCTGAAGATTATCATTTCCATCCCAGGTTAAGAGTTGCTACTTTCAGTATTTTAGACAGGTCATAATCCCCTCCTCTCTACAGCCCGGGGCAGCAAGCTTTAGCAATGCCAGGTCCTAAAAGCTGAAGAGAAGACTTTCAAAGAAATCAGTGAGCAGAACAGGCGAGCATTGAGAAAGTGTGATCAGCAAAACGTTTACAACTGTGTTAAGCAGAAATCATTCCCTTCTCAGAAAGCCAGTCCCACCTCAAAATCATGGGTCTGCGATAGAGATGAAAGTGAGTTCTGGGCTTGACCTGGTAAGGGAGGGAAGCCCAGGATGATGTACACAAATACTCCATCCTCCCATGCCAGCTCCTGCCTGCTCCCCCACTGCTTAATCTTACACATATCACTAAAGGATAAGCCAAAGGTAGAGCTCGTATCTGGAGGTGCTCATTATCACGTATGAGCTGGTCTTCTTCAGCAAAGCCTGAAGCAGCAGGAGCTCTAGGCCTTCACTGATCCTTCACCTTTATGCCACATATCTAGCTTATGGTAGGAGAAATGAGGAGAGTAACACAGACTTTTGTGAAAACCCTGAGATACTCCATCTTTTGTTTGGAAGTTTTCCAGAAACCCTTTTAGTGTAGTATATACACATGAAAATTAATACTGTTCTCTCCTTATTAATACATTCTTTCAACTGATTTCTACAGTCTGAAAGCAAAGGTCAGTCACACTGGGTTCCAACAATCCACTGGACTGAAAAAGTAACTTTATTTGACCATATGGTACTGTAATTAAACACACAGCAAAACACCCTTTGATCTCGTGACTCTCTCCGAATAGATGGCTAACAACCAGATTTTTCCAAACTGTTTTTAGATGGAACCTTAAAGGAAAAGTCTGAAAGACCTACATCATTGATTGCATGATGTTCCATTAATACCATCAGTGTAACGCGACAGCTCTGTGTTGAAAGATCATGAGCTAACTGGACTCTCACCTCAAGACCATGACACAATGAGTTGAGAGCTCCTACCCATGACAGCAACTCAAAGAGATAAAGCAGTAGCGGTTGAACCAGCAGGACATTTGCAGTTGGGAACTAAAATAACTGACGCTTATGCAGCATATAAAGTTCCTGGAGAAAAGGCGCATTTACAAGTAACATGAGAAACATTTGCTACAGAAGAAAACTATGTAAACAAAGGCAAGACACGCACAAAAAGTTACCCCACACCATATGGACTATTGCTGCCAAGAAAGTTCCAGAGACGAAGATTTTAAACATCTGAAACATAAAAATCAGCAGAAATTAGTTGAATGCAGACAGAACCAACAACCGACAGTCACTTCTGTACAGAGGCCTTAACAGAGAGAAACAGCCTCCTGGAAATAGTCTCAAAGGAATTGTTCAGCCTCAGGCGAGCTGTTGTGAGGACTCCTAAAAGCTGAGAGTACACTTAGTCAAACCACATGATGCACAAGGGTCCCTGGTTTCAAGAAAATCAGAATGCCCCAGCTTACAGAAAAACAGCTTTATTTAGAATAAAACACACCTGAAGGCCATAGCTGTACATATAACTGCCTCTCACATATGCTTAGTGCCAGCATTCCATTCAGTATACTTACAACAAGGACAGATGCCAAAGTTGATTTGAAAAAAGGCTGTACTACCACTCATCACGCTCTTAAAGACCAGAGCAGGCCAAGTTAAATGTTCCTCCTTGAGCTTCATATGCAACAGATAAGAGTGCAAAAATGTGGTAAGCTCGATGCTAAAATAGCAAAGAGGAAAGCTATAAAAAGAAGCTATAAAAAGCTATAAAAGAGAGCCAGCCCAGATTTAGACAGGAAATTTGAGTAAGAGTTGCAAACATTACAGAAAACCAAGTTTTTAACACTTTGTATTCTTAATGGGAGGCAGTATCAGAGTGTGTTTTAAAACAGAAGCCAAAATGCTTATAAACAGGATTATGAGACACAATTACCTGTGCGTGTTGATGACCCAGAAGATCTCATTCAGTCCTGTGCAGAACAAGGCACAATCCAAGGCACAATCCAAGGCACAAAAGAATTAAGGACAGACCAATTCAAGAGCAGCTAAGGGTGGGGAGCAGCAAACTCAATGGAGGGAGGAAAAACTAAATGACTGCAAAACATTAATGCAAGTTCCTAACTCTCCTAAGTGAGCTATAGGAGAAAAGAGTCCCGTTTTAAGCACCTACAGCCAACAGAATCAAAACAAAATCCTGTTCTTATCTGGGATGTAACTACAATAATGGTAGTGCTACTCTACCTTCTTTGGTCTCCAGACATGAACACTCACGTGAAAGAAGTGACAAGGCCTGTGGAAGGCCACAACTGGAGTTTATATAAAGACTGGATTATAACCCACACGTTTTTACAAATGACCCTGGTAAGCTTTTTCATCTTTTACCTTGCAGGCAAACCTCTCTAGATTTAAGAGAAGAAAACAAAAATAATAAAACCCACACCTGTGACTGTGCTGCTCAGGAACAGAATGGTGACCTACAAGCATTTATTACTCAACCAAAAGTAAAGTATAACTGTCAGTCATGAAAGGGGATAAAGTACTCCTCCAACTCTAGTAAGAGACTCTGAAACAGAACCTTCTTGCCACTTAGGGTCTCCATCTTTCCCTCATCTTCTGAGGGCTTCCAAGCACATAATGGAAGTGTGAGATATGAGATCTCACTCATATGTGAGATATGAGATCACCTCACAGAAAGAAAAACAGTGGCAGAGAGAAAAGTGGTTTATCTCCACTGATATCCAGCTCACAGCCACTTCTGCACTCCGAGAACCCATGATCCGCCCTGAAATTGTTCATTGCTGCATTCAGCACACCCCTGCCTACTCTGTCAGCCTCAGTAGCTTTTACACACAATACTCTGCTGGTCTTCTGCACTGATGATGTGCTCTAAGTTCTCTCTCATACTCTCCATCTCCTCCAGGGTAGGACTTCTTATTTTTTCAAGCCAGGTCCCAGTACTACTACCACATATCTTACAGCAGCTTCTAGTTATCAGTGTCAAAAAGTCAATGAATTATTGCCAGATCCATGGAGCTACAAATAAGAACATGTAAGAGAGTCATTAAAGTCCTACTGTAGTCAGATGATGTAAAGTTGTTCAACATTTGCCACATCAAAAGGTTTAACCAGCTAAACTCTAGATTAGGAAAAGCAAAAAAGAAAGAAAAAAATCAGCAACACAGAAACATAGAACCAGAATATTCAAGAGATAACAAGAAACAAATAGAACATTCAAAACAGTAAGTCCTTGGAGGACTTAATAAATGTTGGACTCCAAAATAGTCTCACAGACACTGCTCTGAACTAAAAGCTCACAGGCACAACACGAAGCTTACAAGTTAAAATACTTGGGTGCTGGGATATATATTTAGCATTCACCTCACTTGCCTTTGCAATCATATGAGAGGAAACAGTTGTCAAAGCCTCAGCAGCACGACTTGTGTGACACAGAAAAACAATGGCAGCAGTATGGTTATTGTAAATATCTGTTTTAAAAAAATAAAATCAGAAATAGAAGGCATTTATCTACTCTAGAAGGAATAAACCCCATTTTAAATTCTGTGATTGTGCCTCCTTGAAAGGGAACAGGAGCTCGTTTCCTACCCAAACAAAACCAAGATATCTACTTACATGTAACATATCTACATGTAGACAAAGGAAATGTAAACATCCTTCATGCATGTGTATGTTTGGTTTTATACATTTATGTATAGGTTTATTAATGAGCATGCATCTCCCAACATGCTCACTGGGATCATTTCAGCAGAGAAATCATCCATGTGCAATATGAAAGGTCAGGGATCATCCAGAAGTTTTGGTGTTGAGAGGCACGGATTAGCTCTTTGTGTCCTCAGTGCACAAATCCTTCCTGGCATCTCGCAACAACTCCTGTAAGAAGGACAAGCCCCAGCCCTGCCACCAGCCCAGGACTGGTTCCACCTCTCCAGGTTGGTTCTTCTCCTCTGTGGTTTGCTGAGCCATGTAATCCTTGCACTCACTTCTAAACGGAAATGACACACTGCCAACATTAATGCTGATTATTACAGTCAATCAAATTGAACTATAATTCCACCATTGTTACCCACCAGCACTTTTCCTGCTTAAGTGCAAGGTATGTTTACTTTATTACTGAGGAGCTCAAACATTTTCTTTCATAATGAAGTATTC
>JBCJKH010009750.1:21662-32643 GCA_039877255.1 Loriculus beryllinus | reverse complement strand
GGTAGAGCAGTTGATGTCATCTACCTGGACTTGTGCAAAGCGTTCGACACTGTCCCACACAACATCCTTGTCTCTAAGCTGGAGCAACATCAATTTGATAGGTGGACCACTCCATTGGGAGCCAATGTTTTGCTGTAGCACAAACCTCTGTACTAATGTTAGTCTGCCTTGGATTTATAAAATGCAAGCTATTCCAGTGGTCTCTTCTAAGAATCTACAATTACATAGGTATTTAGTAGCCTACTCTATTCTTCCGGTGGGTTATAGTGGAATACTTTACTAAAACCTTTTACACTATTTCACTCAGACAAATGAAGATAGTCCATATACACTTTTTAAAATAACTGGCTAGAAAAATAACAGAGTTTTGTAAGTTTATCTTAGTGAAAGGTAAACTTATTCTTTAATGGAGATTAAAGTATAGAGTCAAGCTTTCAATTTAGTAGCTTTTACAGCATCTAAAAAATGCAGAAGCCTATAATTCTGAATTTTTTGCCTTTTCCGCTTTCACTTCTTGAGTACCTAACTTGTCACCAGATTTCATGGCATCTACTGACATAATAATTCATTAAGTCAATTAAAAAGGCACATTCACTCAAAAATATATTGAGATAGTATCATTTTCACACACACAAAAAAAAATCCTGAATTAGGACAAGCACTTCCTAGTTTGTTTGGAGTAGTAGTGGCATCAAAAATGATGTCAAACTCTCTTATCCTCTGACCCTGAAGATCATTTAGGATCCCGTAGGTAGAGGGTGATTTAAAGCAATGCTAAAGCAGCTCTAACTTACATCAGTGATCCGGAGTGTAAAGACATGGGACACAAGTCCTATGTTGTTTGGTGCCATCTTATGTTTTCCTTCCTTTCCTATTCACTTATTTCTCTGCCCCAAATCAAAATTCACCTAGGATAATCCAGGCCCTTCGTTTCTGGATTTCCCAGTCACAGGCAGCTGTGTATTTTAGAGTCTGCAAATTCAGAACAGACCATCTTCTGTTTAGCCTGAGAATTTCCCATTTGAAAATTCTTCACTGAGCCAAGAACACCGGTGACAGGGAGAATTCTGCACTGAGGCATAGGTGCCAGCAAAAATCTGCTTGCTAAGTCATACATAGCGTCGGAGAATCCCCAGTGTTCAGGCAGGCAATTACACAGAGAATTCTTCCCATTCTTAAAAGATGTGCCTTTCTCACATTATCAAGTTAGGTTAGGAAGAAGATGGCTTTGACATAAATGTTACTTACAGCACTAGGAATGGTTTGCTGTCTCTAGGAAAAGGAAATCATGTAACAGGAATCATTGACTGTGGAGCTTGACATCATTGGAAAGGAGGCTCAGTTCAGAATGAGAAGCATTTACAAATGAAAGAAACACCCATCTTAGCAAACCTCTTAAATGATCTTCTGTGGAGAACAAACTGTCACAAGCTCAGCTGCAAATATATTGCAAATCACTTGCAATCACCACTGAGAGTGGTTTGTCAAATAAACATGTATTTCTTCTGACAGTTTAAATCGGTGATACAAATAACATGCCTGTTATCATCTCATGAATCATGAGGACTGAATATGGCTGCTAGAGGTCTGAACAAAAGAACAAAAGAACATGGACTAGTGACGATTTATGTAGTTCTCCAGTAGCAGTTGAGGACCTATGAAGATATTGTGCTCTCCACTGAGCAGATAGCTACTCATGGTTTACTTGGAATTGCCTGTTCAAATCCACATATGCATTGCATCATTGGAAGTAAATATTGAAGAGGCATAAAAGAAGCAAAATCTCTGAAATACTGAAATGGGATATTAAAATTGTGCCATGCAAGAAATCCAGAATGGGAAAACTCACAGATGAATAGTACAGTAGTAAGAAAAAATAAAAAGGAATTGGGAAAAAATATGGAAACTGTTATCTGAAAGAAACACAGGAAAGGGCATATGATCAAGAATGAGGATCTAACACTTCCAGAAAGACAGTATTTGCTGTTTGCCGCTGTAGGCAGGTAATGTAACTCTAACATAGAAAATAAGAATGCCTGCTGGAGAAAACTGCTAAGATGACCCCAAAACTCCCTTGTTTCCTTTAGAGGAATGCATAGCTGTGAAGGCTTTAAGCATTCTTTTGATACCTTTCAATGTAGATTACATCATAAATCTTATGCTAAAAAAAGACCCCAAAAAGTTGGCATGTTTCCACATCTGCATAACAATGTAAAATTACTTGAAATCCCCACTGGTTTTGCATGTATTCTGACTTCTGTATAGCCATTGACTTCAGTGTGATTTTTAGGTATTCAGCACTTTGCAGAAATTCATCCGTAAACAGCTGCAGAAGCTCCTGCTTTACATAAACAAAAAACCTGCTCATCGTAGTCTCAGAAAGTCATGGGTCTGCTTTATAAACAAACAAACAAAAATGCTTATGCATAATGCAGTATTTGGAAACAAACTTGGGCATTGTTCACTCTTCAGAACATCTCAGTTATCTTGTATGGAACAAAAGAAGCTCACCTGCTTCTACATTAGATGCCAGGACCTCCTGGTAAGGGAAGGTGTGAAATAAGAAAGGATAGATCTGTGGTTTTGTAGTAAGGTATGTAAAGCACTGGTAGAATGTTAAAATATCTTATGTCCTGTTTCCAGCTTTTATCTCTGTATTCTGCAAATTCACCATATTTCAATCTAAACAAATTACTGAACGTCCAACATATTTTTCAAAATACAGTACATGAAAGAGAAAACAGTGTTCCATGGGCATAGAGATACATAATCTTGCAGAAGAAACAAAGAAAGCATATTCTCAGCTCTACACTTTTCCAGCTTCTTTCTTGCAAAAATCTTAGTGGCAATATAACTTTGTAGTAGTGTCTGTGTATCATCATCGTGGCTTGACTTCACGAATGAAGATCAGAGAAGGGCTTTACCCATGCTTGCTACAAGCGCGCCGATGACTGAAAGGCCAATGTGGGAAAGGCAAATCCAGTTGCAAAAAGCACAGCGAAAGGTCTCCTTGGGTGGTATAGGTGGGGTGCAATTCTTTCTACGTTGTCTTTTCTCCTTGAGACTAGTTCTGCATGAGTTCTCAAAGGAGACAACAGCTTTATGTATGGTGTGTCTCCAGACCTGCCGACTGGAGGCCAAGGTGGACCACTGCTGGTAGTCAGTAAGGCCAGAGCTAAGGTATTGTTTCAGAGAGTCTTTATATCTCTTCTTTGGGGCACTTCTGCAGCAACCGGTGGCAAGTTCACCCTAAAGCACGATCTTGGGGAGGCGGTGATCCTTCATCCTAGAGACGTGCCCTGCCCAGCGCAGCTGCGATTTCAGCAATATGGCCTCCATACTGGTGACCCCTGCCTGTTCAAGGACAGTAACGTTTGACACATAGTCAGTCCAATGAATGTTTAGAATTGTATGGAGGCAGCGCTGATGAAAGCATTCGAGGAGTTGCAGGTGATGGCGGTAGATAACCCATGATTCAAACCCATATAGAAGAGTAGGCAGTACAATGGCTCTATAGACACTAATCTTTGTACTTTTCTTCAGATGTTTATTACACCAGACTCTTTTATGGAGTTTTCCGAAAGCCCTATATGCCTTTGCTATTCTGTTGTCTATCTCTTTGTCAATCGTGACATCTGAGGAAATAGTGCTTCCCAGATAGCTGAACTGCTGAACTGACTTGAGCTCTGACTCGCCGATGGTAATGTGAGAATGATGATAATTTTCTTGTGGTGCAGGTTGGTAGAGCTATTGTCTTCTTCAAGCTGACTTCCAGCCCAAAAAGCTTAGCCACCTCTGCAAAGCAAGATGTTAAACGCTGCAGAGCTGCTTCTGTGTGGGCGACTGTCGCGATGTACGAGGTACGGACAACACAGAGATGATCAATGTGATCAAGTGAATGCCAATTTATTAGACAAAGTGCTCACCTTATATAGGGATTGCTAGTATAATTACATCGATCTGGCAATTGCTAACTGGATATCTCAAACCTTAACAACACTATGATTGGATAACATTGTCCTGAGAACTTGACCTTCAGAGTAGTCAGGCTATTGCGAATTATTACTCCTCAGTTCTCTTTCTCTCGCTGATTTCTGCATCCTTGCAGCTGGTGTTTTCTGTACTCCCCTCATCCACGGCCTTTAGTTTATCTCGTTCTCACGGAATCTACCTAGCAGCAAGGCCTCTGGATTGCTCACAAAATGTCCGTTGCCATACAGCCTGTCCACAGGCGACAAGGGCGGCATCATCAGCAAAAAGCAGTTCACGGACAAGATGGTTTAGGATCTTAGTGTAGGCCTTCAGTCACCTTAGATTGAATAGACTCCCATAAGTACAACACGAATATAAATGCTATTTTGTTCGTTGAGGTCTACCATAGCCCTTTGGAGCATCATGCTGAAGAAGATTGTGAATAAAGTTGGTGCAAGAATGCAACCTTGTTTCACACCATTGGTTATTGGGAAGGGCTCAGAGAGTGCATTGCTGTATCTGACTTGCCCTTGCTGATCCTCATGTAACAAAATAATCATTCTGAGGAACTTAGTGGGAACAACCTAATTGTTCCAAGATTCCCACAGGCCTTTTCTGCTCACAGTGTCAAAAGCTTTGATGAGGTCAACAAAAGTTACATAGAGCCCCTTATTCTGTTCTCTAAACTTTTCTTGCAGTTGTCTGAGAACAAATACCATGTCTGTGGTACTTCTATAAGCTCTGAAACCATGCTGACTTTCAGGTAGAAGTTCTTCTGCAGTATGTACAGATAAACATCTTCAGTTATTTTTCCCACTTCTGTGTGTTTATATTGTAACTAGAACATGGCCAGCCCTACAAAAGTATCACAGGATGTATTGAAACAAGGATCCTTAACCTGTATATGGACCAAACAGTACAGATATTATTTGCAAGAGCTCATTCACTTGTTTTTGCTCTTGTTTGGAGTTCAGGTTCAGATTACTTGTGCTTAATTCATTCCCTGTACCAATATGTCTTCCAGCATACAATTTAAACCCCAAAAATTGTACCAGAAAAAAAGACTAGGGGAGCTTTAATGAATTAAAACTTGCTTAGCTTTTCTCTGAAAAAGGTTTGCCAATGCATACATGTAATGATTTTTTTTCCTACATCTATTTTTAATCCTTCATTTTGTAAAGATTTGGGGCAAACAGATGTGTGGATCTATCAAATAGTAGAATTAGAGGCTTCCTATGTGTTTAACAGATATGATTCATCATGATGATAGTAGAAATGTATTCAAGCATTTGCAGGTTTGCACTTTGCCTTCAACCGGATTATGGTTTCCAGCTTAGCTGTATCTTGAGAAACTGCATTTTTCACATTGTGCTGTCTTGAAAGTACACACAGACACTATCTCTTAAATTTTACACCTGAAGTGATTCTCTGACGTACATATTAAAATAAAACTTAATTAAAAACTGTTAGTAGATAACTATTTTTTTTCCATCTTGTATTTGGTTTAGTATTCAGATATTGCTGGTTGGCCTTTTTTTGGCAATCGCTTTGTCCTTTGAGCACTGTCACAATAAATTTTCATGGGGATAAAGAATAATTAAATCTTTAAATTTCATGTTTTATGTATTATTATGTAGGTTAGAAGGACTCTTTCAGCTGAAGCAAACTATCCTAGATCTATAAAAGTTGCAGCTTTCATTTGGGGTAGAATTTCAGAGAAAAGAGTAGACAGTACTAAAATCAGACTGTGTGATGTGGCACTCTGGCCATACCCTTACCTCCATACCTCAGGTTTTCCACAGCTGATTTAAGCTCTGATCTTAGAAAGCAGACGGATTCCTTTTCCCTGTCCTTTATCTAACCCCAGCTGAAGTCAGAGGAGTTCTACACTTATATGGGTTTACCTACAGTTCACAGCTGCTTTGCAGCATTAGTGTTTTCTGAGTACAGTTCTTCTGTCTGATCTGCAGTGTCAAGGTTGGCAGTGGGGAATTTATAATTCACTTTGTTCTGGTTTTGTTCCTGTTTTCTTTCAGTTTTGCTGTCTGGGAAAGCAGGAGCCAAGTACTTTTCCCTGCTTCCTCTGGGATGTCGGTTTGTTTGATAAACATATTAAAGGTACTCAGGCAGTATCCTCACTTCTGCAGTGGCTGTCTTCTGCAACTTTGATGTTATGGAATAGCACTGATGGTGGCTCAACTTGACTTTTCAGAGCATGATTTTTTTGGTGAAGTGATGGTGTTGAGCCCTGAGAAGGGTTTGCACACTGTATTCCCCCACCTCACAGCAGTGTGTCTAAGAGAAAATTATGTCTGGAGGGCCACAGAGGCTAGTGTAGGTGACAGTATTTCTCTAATTGCTGTGTGTCACCTTAATAAGCCAGGACAAATCAAAACCAGAAAGAAGGGCAGTTTATTGGTGTGCAAGAGATGTAGAAAGTTTGGTCAAGTGAAAGCAAATGGCCTTTATTTTATTCACTACTGCTTAAGTCCCAGGTGGGAGCATTTGACGTGGTTATGTGTTCTAAGGACCTGTCTTAATGACCTTAGTGACTCTAAGGACTATTTATCCCTCAAAACTACTGTTGTTACTGATTTAAGCATGTTTCCAGTACCCCTCTTCATTTTACAGAGTAGGCTTGTGCTAGTGCAGGGTATTTTCAGATGAGAGGTCTATTTCATAGAAAACTCCAAGCTAAATCTATTTCTGGAGTCATCAGACCAGACTTCTCATCCTTAAGAAATGGGGAAGTTTATGCTGTCACTACAGCATCTACATAATCATAATCAGCAGATTTGATTTTCCTGGACAGGTTAAGTAAGTCCAGACCAGCATTGCTCATCCAAGCTGTTTGAATATCCTTCACTGCAAGAAAACTGCCTCTTACTTTGTGAGTGATGCTGCTCAATTCTGTCAGGACTGTTCATTTGCAGGGGAGTAGAAGTGCAAAGAGGACCACAGCCTCATTGCCAGCATTTTTCACTGGCATAACAAGTTTTAGGAGCACTTCTAATTCCCTCTTGTGTTTGAGACTCATCTCCTTTTTACTTCTGGAAGTGTGTGGGGAAGTGTTGGGTCCCATAGTGACAGTAGGACAGTAGTTGTCAGTGCTTTTTTAAGGACCATAAACTCTCAATTTGGCTTGAACAAGGACAGTTTCCTTACTGTCTACTGATAATCTATTGCTAATTATTACCCAATACTCTTATTATCAGATGTTACTCTAGTATTTTTCTGTTTCAGTTTTGAGGGTGTATGGAGACAGTTGCAGACTTTTGGCCACGGTGCTACCTTACCTACATCATATTGTTTGCTAAGTGGTGAATAGAATAGAAACATGTTGTCATCTCCTCCTGGAGATGAGTTAAGATCTGTGCTGATGGTATTAAGCCTCTCTCTGCCTTGGATCACAAAGTGGTTCTGTCTCATATGCTACTAAGAATAAATGAGGTACTCACTGGATGGTGGCATTTTCACCTTGCTGAGCACTTCCAATGGCCAAAGACTGTCTCCTCACTGAATTCCATACAAACAGCAGATGTTCCAAACAACATCTGCTTGTTTCCCCTCATTTAATACATGTAGGTGGTCTTTAGAGTATACGTTCAGTCTTTTGTACTTCATTTCAACACTTGGTGACAAAGCTGGCTTTATTAGTAGCAGGAGAAAGTGGTTGGGATGGATAAGGGTCAGCAGTTGTGACTTAGTCAAGGTAAAAGCACAGTGGTACAACAACTGGAAGAGATAATGATGGTTTCTATCTCATTGATTTCACAAGGTCTTTGACTACCCTATTAGACACTCAGCTGTTCATTCTCTCCTCTCATGTCAGCAGGGGTAGAAGCTGCCTGTTCAAGGATGGCAAGGCCGTAGGGGTTTTTTTTTGGGGGGGGGAGGTCAATTTCATTCCATCTTGAGCTGAGCCCATCATGAGCCCATGGGACAGAGGATCCAGTGCAAAGGAGAGGAGCTAATACAAAGAAGATTGCGAGGGTGTTATGACTCTGTAGGGCAATGCAATTCTGTTATGTTATACATGCTTGGTTATTTTCCTGCAGACTACTCCACTAGAAAACTTGATCTCAAACAATTTGGAGCCACTGCAGAAAAAAGAGGTGGTTTACTTATTAAGGAGCATCTGTTTCCCAGCTATATTATAAGTCTTTCTTATGTTCTCTGCCTTCTGGCTTCTGGGCTCATTTCTAGCTGTTGGCTGTGATCTGTAAAACCATAAATGACCAGAGTTCTGCTTAGCTAAGATGTATTCTCCAACTCTGTGAAATTGCCTGAGGCCAGCTGAGGTGCCTGGCTCAAAACCCATAATTTTTTAGTGTTTGCAGATCCCTTAGAGCTTTTCTAACAGAGGCACAAACAAAGGTCTTGTTTTCCTTTGGACTCATCAGAAGTAGCACACGGATTGGCATCCCTAAATTTAAAGTAGATTGAGAGTGAATGGTTTAAGGAGAGTTGCGACAAGCCAGCCTTCTGTAGGGCCCTGGGCCATTGGATCTTCTTTTCTTGGTTTATAGTAGAGCAAACTTACTGTATTTCAGGACTACCTTTTCTCCATTGCTTATTGCTTCTTGAAGCTGAGTGTTGCTTGAGGGATTTGATGTTTGGGATTTTGGGAATTGTTCATAAACTCAGGGTTGTTTATATTGTATTTATACACACACATTCTTTGTATATACACATATATCCAGATGCATATGTATGTGTAAAAATATTCACATATGCACACACACACAGACACATATACTTACTTTATTTGTGATAGGGTTTTGATAGGTCTGCTTATTTGCGTAGTGGATTGCCTGGGTTTTCTGACAACTTTGTGTTCAAAGGGTAAAACTGCCATTTAACCTAACAGGGAGAAGGGATCATAGTTTGTAATTCTGGACTGCAGAACAGTGCCTTGCTCCTTCTCACAGTGCTAACTGGAGAGTCAAGAAATAATCCTATTGAAAGGCCTCAATAATGCCAGAGGCTAGGAAAACTTGAAAGAAAGTAATGCAGTGGTTCTACACAGCAGAAAGCGTAGGAGTAAAACTTACAAAACATGATATTATTAAGAAATCTATATATTATACTACAAATGTTTTTGTTGAGTTAGGTTTATATGTTACCTAATACAGATGAAACACACCATTATCATTGTCTCACTGAGAACCTATTTTTTTCTTTTAGTAATTAAAAATTTCCTTCAGCAAGATCCCAAGCCCTTAAATAAGAAACAAAAATCACTAAATCTTAGCAAACAGCAACTGAGTTCACCTACAGCTGAAGCTGTTCCTTTCAACTGCATCTCAAACAAAAGAAATGTAATCAGGTTGCATGCTCATGGAGCAATTGGTTACAGTTGTGCAACTTTAGTAGGGGGAAGAGGTGCTTCCTTCCAAAGATAATGCTTCATTCTCTGAAATTAAAATTAGTTGGGGGACATTCGCCAGGCCTGATTTAACTTAAAAATGCAATGGGGCTTCCTAAAATTAGCTTGTTATTTTAGCACGATTTTTTTTTTTGTGGACACTGCTCTGTGCAGTGAAGTATTGAAAGTTTATATAGCAAAAGATTTGAGATTATCTAAAAGTTTCCAACTAGGAATTTGTACTGACCTAAATACATTGTGCTGGTTTGGTGGGTTTTAAAAAAACCCACTTAACTCCAGCCAGTGCAACTTCTTTGTACAAAAAATCTTTGTATAATCACTGAGCAAGAACAGGCATTAATAAGTACCCAGGCAAGGTGCGATATCGTTTAGAAGTATTTTCCTTGTAAAATTAATGGAGGCTGGATTACTGGTTTTATCAGAATGAGAAAAAGTCATTAGAGAAGTAAAATAATAAACACATGTAGAAACTAGAATTCTGCTTGTAAAAAATGCTTATATTTCTATCCCAAGCAAAGCACCTCTGCAAACACATGCAATATTATTCTGGCCCCATTTAAATCACTGGAAGTGATGCATAGATGATAAAGAAAAAAGAAAAAAAGATGTCTGTTCAAATAAAATCTCTCAGAGATACTTTTTCAAAAAGGAGTGTTCTGATTGATTTGCTAAGCTGAATGATAATAGCAAAGAAAAGAAAGAAAAAGAAAAATGGCAGCAAAACACTTCTCCCATAATTCATCCCCCCCAATCATTTCTATTTTTATTCCACTATATAAATCTTCACAAAAACTTAGGCTGCTGTATTATATCCAACCCAAATTGTTCTGCTTAGATTATACAGTTGCAAACCTCCACAAAAGCACTTTATTTGGCTTAGGAATGGTTTGGTCTCCATTTGGTTAAAGCAGTTGATGTAACACAAGCTGAACTAAGCCCAGCCTGGACCAGAATAAGACTGTCCTCACCACTTTTTGCACTAGGTTATTTATATCACTTAAGAAAAAAGTTCTCCCTCACAGTTGGGATAATAATTCTTGGAAGTATATTAACCACAAAATTGGAAGCAAGCTCTTTAGGCAAACCTCATCTGCTGCCTGCAGGGGCAAGAAGCCATCCTATCTTAGGAGGATGTAAACTTCAGAAAGGACCTTCTCTCCACAGGGGAATGCTCTAGCTTGTCGCTGCCAGCCCACACGACTGAACATTGGTGGTTTTTTGGTTTCGTTTGTTATGTGTTGTGACTGTATGAATACTCACTGTGCGTGCTTTCCTGAATAATGGTGTAGTTAATGCTAATTTCCCAAACACTAATTTATTTTTTTTTTTAAATAATTTGAGCATTTCCAGAGTTTGGCGCCTACCTTTCTGCCTTCAACAGGGAAAGGCAGCTGCAGCATGTATAATTTTTCACCCAGAATTAAATGTGCCTGCAGCTTAAGACCCACAGATACTGACTTTTTTTTACCTCAGATACAGTACGTTATTTATATGGCAATTAAATGTAATTACATTTAAATTTTCAGGTAAAATAATTAAAGTAATGAGGGCCTAAAATTGAAAGTCTAATCAAAAGACAATACTATTTTGGAATGCAAAGTATATTTGCCTTCTCCCACC
>JBCJKH010009750.1:0-19298 GCA_039877255.1 Loriculus beryllinus | reverse complement strand
TTCAGTATTCACTGCACAGTATATTTTTTATTCAGTGTATGCCTCACTGTAACTTCTAAAAAGAAGGTTACATATGAAATAGAAATCTAAAAAGACAGTTTCTGCAGAAAAATTGCTGAACTAGGTGCACACAAACAGAACTAAATTTAATTTGGTTCTGACTCTAGACCTGCTGGAATCTTCTTTAGAGTGGTAGGAAAGCACTGCATCATCTTACTTTTTCTTTTATTCATACATTGAGAATATAAGCTGTCTGACATGAGAGATCATGCGCTTTAATTCCAATGTGAGTAGCAATTCATGAACTTTCAAAGAAGCATAATGTGTTTTGTAGGGGTGTTTTGATTCCTAAAGATGTCTTCTCATAAGTTATGTGATAGAAAAAGACCACTTTTAACATTGTGGGTATGAAAGGTTGTTATAAATTGTTGTTACACTTCCACCCTGAGAGAGATCGTTCTTCTGATAGTTACACAGCTGTTTGATACAGCTTTGTATATAAAGTATAAGATTGGATTTATAGAGACAAAATACTTGCATTAATTCACAGGGGAATGAGTATTTAAATTCAAGGATGCTGAGGGAGAAGGTGGTATGTCCCATGACCATTACCTGAGGGCTTTTGTGTGTGGCTCAAGAGGCATAGTTGAATATGTGGTTGATTGCACTACAAATTGCATAACAACAATCAGCATGATCTTGCCTGGATTCTTCCTCTGTAATTGGAAAAATCTTTGAGATGGAAGGATTTTCTATGATCAGTGGGTCAAAGGATACAATCTACCCCTACAGCAAGATTTCAAGGGATAAAATCCATCCCCTAGAGCATGATTTCTGCACCTCATGAATGAGGGACTTGGAGGAGTCTTGAAGTCAGAGGCAATGTGGAATCACAGTGATTCATTCTTATCTCAACTCTACTTGGAAAAAAGTCTTCTCTAGTTGTATCAGATAAAAAAATAAAAAAGGGCAAAAATCAATTGACAGGAATATAGAAAATGATAGGAAATAATAGGAAAGCAGCAATTTTATTTTCATTACAAATAGCTATTGTACTGCATAAAGCCAAACTATGTACAGATAAGAATTTGGAGGAAATGGCTGTCCTGATTGCTTCAGAGGTGAAACAGCTAAAGAGACAGTGTTGGGGTCAAGCCCAGTTACCTACAGACCTTGTAGGCAAATCCCTGGACAACATGCAAAGAAACATTAAAATGTTAAGCTTTCAAAGTCAAATTTGCCTCATTAAGTAAATGTCAAAATTAGGGTTTAAGTCAATCCTAAACACCATGCTTTTTAACTCATGGTCTGTGACTACTGATGGACTATAAGGTTTCCAAAACTCTTCATCCCATATTTCTGTACATAAACCAAAGCAAGCATGATGGCTAAAACCAAAGTTTGAATGTTTAGCTATTTACTTAGATGCAACAATCATGAATGTGCTGCAAAAGGTGATCCCAGGATTTTTTTCAAGAAGTTTAGGTGGTTCTTTGACTAGAACATAGCACCTTTCTGATGGTATTTCATATAGCATCTTTGTGGCAGAACTGGGGAGAAACAGATCTCTTAGAACTGGTCCAGTGCCTTAGAAAGACTAGCTTACTGTTTGCCCAACGCAATAAATGAATTACAGAAAAAATATTATGTGATAGCCTGTTTTCTGCTATGCATAGAGGGTCAGAGTTACTTCTGACATTTTTAGTATTTATTACACAGGCAACTTAACTTAATTAACATTGTTTTGACTGCAGCAAAATTATGAACAACTGAACGCCAGAATTTGAAGCAGAGTATTAAGGTTGTATATAAACTTGTTTGTCAGAGCCCTGAAGAAAAAAAAAAAAGACAGAAAAAGATACCCAGCGTAGCTGTTCAATTAGTGAATTATGTTTACCACCCAAGTGATATCCCATAACTTGGAATGGATCCAAATCTTAGTTTGTTTTCTGAACTAAGTCATGTATGATCAGCTAAGAAGTGACGATATGCTAATCTTCTCCTCAGCTTTCCTTTTCCCTCAGCTTTGGATGAAGTTAGGATGGTTTTTCTCTGCTGCTTGAGAAAGATATCTGTGTGGATCTTTCCCACTTGGAAAGTTCTCTGTGTGGGAGCAGCTGCGATTCCTGAGGGCTCTGTGGAAAAATTGTGTCAGCAAGGTATGAGGAACAGCATCTGAAGGAGCTCTTGCTTTTGTTCTGCTAGCATTGAGGCAAGCTTAACTGTCTCAGATTCTTTAGCTCTTCCATTGCCCTAGAACGTATATGATTATTTAAACTTCCTTTTTTCATCAGTTCCGTCAGACATGCCACTATGATAGTCCTAAAATTTCAGATCCTTTGGCATGGATCATATGAACGTGGAAATCAGCAGACCAGGGATTTCTGTGTTACGCCATGCATATGTCTCAAGTCTTCTCAGAGGAGGCTATCTCTAAGGTTAAAAGTGCAAACCTGAAACTTAACAATAAAAATGTTAGGTGTGGTGGTATTTTTGTCAAATACCCATTAGCTGAGCTAACAACAGGCTCCTTTTATGGAGATCATGAGATAACTGTGAGCTGGTAAGTGTTTGGTCATACTTAGCTAGGCTAGATTGGAACAAGCAGCTAAGAGCTGAAGTGTCTCAGGTCCCCTACCCGTGATGTAAAGCCTGCCTTCCATCAGTTGCTGGTTTTTTTGTATATAACATTAGAAATACATCACATAAACATCTTTTTATAAACAGCTAAGATGTGCTACATTCTGAAATGTTCTGTGTCAATGTTGACTCTTGGTTAAGCCAGTATAAACCTAATGAAAATGAAAGCTGTTAATTCAAAATATTATAAACCAAAGAAGAACCCAGCCTTCTGCTCCTACGGTGTTTGCAATCTCATTTTTAGATCTAGATATGTAGCAGACACCACACATTCCTAATGAAGATAATTCCTGGGTTTGTACCTGATACAAGCTCTTTTAAATAATTTGTCTGCAGATTTTGATATTAGCACAATCGCTGGCATAAACTGTGCCATGCTGAGAGTATTTGTATAATTCAGAGCACACGACCTTCACATTATCATCTATGTAGCAACGTGAACTGATGTCAAGAAATGTGGGGTTTAATCTAAGTAAATGTTTCTTTCTTAAACATTGTTTTCTCTTTTGGAATCTGATCTCTTCCCTCTGAAGTCAGCAGAAAACTCTTGTGACTTGAAGCAGAACCTGGGCCAAAGCTTTAGCATAGGCATGTGTTTCTTTTTTATTGTATGTCTTTAAGATTAAAAGGGGAATGAGTATAAGAAAAAAGACAGCAGAGTGAACATTAAAAAGAAAAATAACCTTTGAAATCAGATAATCAGTTGTTTTGCAGATTACTCAAATACATTCACAATAACCTACATAGCAGTTAGGAAATGTGATTGGGTCCTTTTTGTAATGTTTTAATGTGGAGAACACAGCCATATTTAATGAAAGGGGAAAAATCTGCATTTCGTAGAAGTGGCAGCTGGTAGTTTTAGGCTTTTCCTGTCAACAACACTGGAAATTGCTGAGCAAGCATCTAAACTACATCTTTCAGTTTATAAACTGAGCCTGCTCTTTATTCTTCACATCATAGTACCCCCCAGTTTGGCAACACTGCCTGTATGTTTCTTAAAAAAGCTTCAGAATTGCTAGATTGCCTTAGCAGGAAAGCTCTGAGTCCAAACCATTTCCCTGAGCAAAGAGCTGGTGGGAACTGGCATGTTCCCAGCTGCTATGCCCCAAAGCTGAGTGTCCCCTAGAGAATTCAGAATCTGAAAAGACCTGATCCAGAGTGCAAGCACATTAAGGAAAGCAAAAACATACTAATAACTTTCTGTACAGTGGTTGGCTAGCCCTCTAGAGGTAAATACAGGTGGATGCTACCTAGTGGATGTAAGGAAGCACTTTAACATGAACTGCAAGAAGACCATGGTGTTATCCATAAGTGAAGAAAGTCTCATACGTGGTCCTAGCCATGTCTGTCTTATTCCTGCAAATAATCCCTTTCCTAATTGGTCTCCTTCCAAATGGGTAGGTTTTTGTGAATAAAGACTTGGCCTATCATTTGAGCTCTGATTTCATTGCTGGGGAGTATTTAAATCTGGTCACAAGACCAGGGATTTAATTGTCACTTTGCTCACCAGTCCCTCCAGAGAGCCTAAAGTGTGTGAGAGCAAAGGTGTATATGTCAGTCATTCCAATGGATAATTGGAGGACCTCCAAATCTCCATAACCATTATATAACATTGTTCAGCTACTAAAAATTCCACAGTCCTTCAATGGGAAAAGTGGAATTCCCTTCGTGCTCCTAACTTCTCATCTTTTGCATAAAATACTTGCTTTCCAAGATGAGGTTTCTCTTAAGAGATAGGACACAGTCTCTTTTTTTCCCTTCTGCGTATGATCATTTCATTATGTAGTCCATCTGCCCTCTTGTGGCTTCCTTTTTGATCTTTCCACTTTTACTTTGCATTTTTCAGAGACTTCTTGACTATTTTATATTTCCTGTTCTCTAAATGTGGGATGAGCTCATGAGTCAAGTTTCACCTGGCTATGTATTTTCCTAGTCTGAGTAATTCTGAAATCCATTTTTAGTGTTAGATGAAGATGGAACTTAGTTGCAGCCCTGGAAAGACATCCAGTGTCATGAACAATATGGTCAATTCTCTTAGGAGTTTTCCCAGTTGTTCTGACAGTCTGAAGGGAAAGTCCTTTCTCCTCATTCTAGTTCTCTGTTTCAAGTGGATTTTAAAGGTGTTTCTCAGCTGACTTGTCTCTTTTGGGGGTAGCAAATGAGTTTTGAGGGGTACAGTTCTGAAGGAGATGAACTGGGGGGGATTAGAGATAGATGCATGGCAGATAGACAGTAGTTCTAACATTTTACATGGGAAATAGAGCCTTTAACTGAGAAATAGATGTAATGATCTCCTAGCCTGTATTGCACTTAACCTGGTATCTTATGCATTAACATTATTGATGTCAATAGGACTCTTTGGTAAAAAAATGCTTTTTAAGGGTGCTTTGCATTCATCTTGGTGAATGAAACTGCAGGAGAATAGGAGGAGGACATTGTGGTGTGTGATTGTACCACGTGATTAGGGATGCTTCTTGTATCAGTTGATGGTAAAGGGGAAGAAGTATCTTCTTTCCCATTAGAATCATAGAATCATAGAATTACAGAATAGTTATCCTTTGTTCTTTGAACGGAGTAATTACGAAATCTCAGATCCTGTCATCATCAAAGAAGAATGTGTTTGAGAAGAAAAGTGCTTCCCAGTGTTTGGTGCTGGACGTAGATCACCAAAGAGAAATCAAGGATTTGATTCCTGGGTGTTCACAGTTTTGACCTTTTTTAAATGCTTTTCAGGTTTGTCTCTCCAGATGGTGCAGCTGAGGTGTGGCAGGGGGTTCTGCAGCTCCTCAGGAGGGACAAGGTCTCTCACTGGTTCTCTTCCAAATACTGTGCTGTACAAGCTTTTTGTAAAACTGCTAAAGCTGGCTAAGGTGTGTGCTAGAATTCGCTGAATGGCATACTAACGCTTCACTAATTTGACATTCATTTTCTTCATTATTTTGGTTTCCAGAGTCCTTTTTTATGATCTGCTTTTCACCTCCCTGTTCCACAAAAAAGCCCTGCACAATGCCATTAGCTCCTTCCATTCTTTATGGCTCCTTTGAGAGTTGCAAAATGACCCTGTATCTCACTTAATGAAACTTGTGAAGTGTGTGTATGGGGGAAGCTTAGTGCTGTAAACACCAAGTGTTTGACAGAGGTTCCCAGAACAGTATAGAAAGTGAGAGAAATAGGAATGAACCACTGCTATGCATTTGAATTCCTTAGCTTAGAAAGAGTAGCTAAATATCATTGCTAAAAGTATCCCATAGGCATTTTGAAGCTTTGAAAGTTGAGGAAGCTGGAAGCTGCTTCCAGGAAGCTTCGGGGTATATCTATACAGAGAGTTGCAGACAAATAGAGGATGCTAAACCCACACTCTAAGTTTGCTGGCTCCAAACCAGCTGTGAGCAAGGGCCAGGTACGCTATTTTAACACAGTCCTGGGCTTTGGCTAGGATGCTGCCTGCCTCTGGGACAGCAGGTTCTTGTGTGAAGAGAGAATTACTTCCTTTCAGAAGGTTCTCCTTTTAAGTTGCTACACTCACAGCCACTAAAAACTAAATCAACATCATTTGTTACTGTATTACAACTCCAAAGTCTACCTTTCCTTCTCAGAATTTGTAGTAAATGCAGTAAGAATGTAATTCTGACTTATGCAAAATCGTGACAGAAAGCAAAACTGCAAGAGCTCTTCAGTAATGATTGCTTGTGTGCTGAAAACCCCTCTGGCTTCACTAAACATATCTCAAAGGGTATGTCTGATAATGGAAGAGTAGGATTCTTTCTTAAAGGAAACTTACTTACTGCAGGGTTTCTCACCCACCAGCCTATTTGAGTATTGAATTATGATTTATTACAGAAGAACTTCTGAATCCAGAGAAATAAAGAAATAATTGTATTGTATTTGCGTTTATCCCTTGACCCTTATAGGGTCAAATTCTTGCCAAGCAGACAAAATACAGTTCCCCAAAGACAGCGCCTAGCCTTACAAAGACTGGCATGAGTTCTAGCAGGCATACACTACCATGCCTCAAATTTGGTTAAATTCAGTAAATCATAGGTGGCTGCTATGTGTGATTGTTTATTGTTTAGAATGAGGGCTTGTATATAGAGACCCAGAAGGAGAGAACATAATTGTTACTCTTGCCCTTCTTCCACAAAGCAAAAATAAAGTTATGGCATCAGGGTGATACACCCTTCTAAATGCAGCTGCTTTGGCATGAGCCATAAAGTGCAGCCAATTCTGTCCACAGACAGATGCTCAAATTGCATAAGTGTAGGGAAAGAAGTGTGCCCTCTGTGGAATAAGCAAAGGAAACCAAAACAAAACCCTATCCTGCAGACTCTGAGAAGTTAGTTGTTATCATAAAGCTCAGTTGTTTCTCTCAGAAGCTGGGGGTTAGAGGGAGCCAAAATAAAGCATTTTCATTTCTTCAATCTGTTCTGAAAGCCCATGTAACCTAACTTCCAAAAGAAGTTGAAGATTTCGCTGTTCATTTGAAGACAAAACTCCAGTTTTCTGTCCCAGACTTGGCCTCCAAAATATGACATCAGTTGATATTCTAAACTTTTTCCAATAATTAAATTTTATGTTTAACCAGGCTTAACCTGCAGAGGTTCCATGAGAATAAATTTGGTTAGCAAAAGAGTTACTTAATGCTACCTAACTGTTACCATGGTAATTAGAAATTCTGGGCTAAATTCTGTGGTGGAGTAACTAGCACCATTCTAGTAACTTCTGTGAAAACTCGTCAGTGGTTACTACCATGAAAACCTATCCTGTTTTTTTTCTTTTCTTTTTTAAACAAGAATATGGCTTCTGTGAAATGTAACACTTTTTTCTAAACAAAAGTGAATTGTAAAATTTAATTTGTCCAGTGGCAGTATGTTGGCTAAGCCTATAGTCATGTAGATTGTATAACACTTAAATTTAGTTACTAAAAATACAGTTTTCCTAAGTCATTGCAGAGGAGTAAACTAGGATACCAGGTACAGGCTGTGGTTTTTTAAGAAATGCCTGAGGGAATTAAAATAAAGTATGATAAAGCAGGGAAAATCCTGTTCTGCATTGTGCTTGGGACTGTGTGTGAAGAATTAAAGGCGTTTGAACTACTATACTATGGGTTTGGTTTTCAACTGCACTATTTCTGAGTTTAAACAGAAGTAATATTTATGAGAAAATGCAAGTGGCAAATAGCTCTTGTGTTGCTTATTATACTCATGATGTTACAAATATTACGACATCATAATATCATAGTTCAAGATTAGAGTAATAGTTCTGCTTCTCTGCTGATGATTGTGGTGTACAGAAATGGTCATGTTCAGTTAATGCACACTAGTGTCGTTACTGTTAGGTTTTACAAATGCTGATAGGTAAAGCAGAATTGCAAGATTATTACAGAATTAATATGATCTCATAACAGCAGAAGTCTTGCTCTAATAAGGCATGTGTATGGAAACAAGGAGTCCTATTTCTGAAGTGTGACTATACCAGTATACCTGGAATTTACCTGTCCTTAAGATAAGAAAACCACAAATATCTTAACCAACAGCAGCACTGACAAGCATCGGTACCCCAAGAAGCAGCAGAGTGTGATACTGTTGGGACCCATCTCATTCATATTATGCATATCAGAGCGAAGTTAGAGTGATTGTAGAACAGCAAAATTAAAATCAGATGACTGCAGGTCAATTTTAATCAACTTGCACTATTAAGGATATTAAAGGCTCTATTATCCGATAGCCTAAATTGGTATCACTGACTGGCAGGACTGCAATAATTTACTGCAGATGACCTTTAAATTTAGCTGGCATCTAATCTATGTCAAGTACTGTTCTTTAAACCTGCTCGTGTAAAACTGTAAGCTAACCAAATGTTGCAAACTCCAGTTGTTTTTAGGAGGAACTGGACTGCAGTTTGTGTTCAGTGCAGTTTTATACGTTTGTAATAACAGATGGAAATTAAAAAATAGCTGATACAAGAAGGAGGATGAACTGTGCATTTGTGGTTTGGGGTTTTTTTTGCCTACTGAGGTTAAAAAACACTTTGAAGAAAAGACAGGTAGCTTAAAAACAAAGTGTATTTTCTTTTTGAGAATTTTGTGTCATTTCTAACAGTATAAGAAATAACTCTGGTAGCTATAGAGGAACCAAGTTATATGCTTAGTATAACAACCAGTTGAGCCTTCTGCTTGTGGTTTGGGTTTGTCTTCCACTGAGAATGATGCAAATTTTGCTACATATAATGACCTGTAACAAAACCAAAAGGTTCCCATAGATCACCCTTTTCCATTTCTTTGAGATACTTCACATCTCCCAGCACTTCATGGAACTTAATTCTTTCATCTCACCTCTCATAACCTTTTACTTCTCCCAAATGACTCATTCCTTCTTCATTAGGTTGAGGGACAAAGCAGGACCTTCTAGACCCATACTGGATGGGCTGATCAAGTTATTAGGATATTAATATTTTCAGCTCAGTGCTGTGATACATATTCAGATTATTCTGGAATTGTCTCAGAAGACTGGCAATGGAACAGTTAAATTATATTTACTCTGTTTTCAGTAAGTTTTAGGACAAGTGGTGTATTGAAACCACTTATTTTCATCAGGGTAATTTTTAAATCTCACTATTGAAGATGTGCAGGTATGTAACAGTGGTGTTAGTGGAATTGAATTAATGCAGTAGCTTTTGTCACTACCACTGAAGTGTTTTGATTTCCCTCTCCTGTTCAGAGATTTAAAAGGTTGGCAGTAGGGCTTCTTGTGTGTACACTGAAAATGTATGTAAAATGTTTAAAAAGGTATTATCAAACCCTCCTGTCCAGTTGAGAAATAACATCCTCAGAGCTAAGTAAGGCATAGCTGTAACAGTGTTTCTAGCTTGTTCTTTTCAAGAGAAATATGAAAAACATCCCCTTACACTCTAACTTCACAGGTTAGGCTGGGTGCAGTCCATTCCACAGTGACACTTGTGGTCCTAGTGACTTAAATCACCAAAGCAGGTCTTGTCTTATAACCTCCTTCAAATGCATGGCAAGTGCTGTTGAAAGATCCATGTCTCATCTGCATAGGCAACATAACCTCTACGGTGTTCCTTTTGCCTTCCAGCTTTGTTTCAGGTCACCTGAATTATAGCATTTGCTGTATCAGGTGCTGATGCTGGTATGATGTACTTTGGGTTAACTTCGCTGAGTTTACTAACACACCAAGAAAGTCTAAAACCACCAAACAAGGAAGAACAAACTAAAGGTTAGTAGTGAATAATAGTTCTATAAAATCTAGAGCATAGAGATGTCTTCAGAAAAGCCAGCCTGAAAGGCTAGCAATTTCAGCAGGGAAATCAAACATGGAATGGGCCTCAGAAAACCACTCTTCTTTCATCAAAATTTGAGGCCAGGTTGTAGCTAAAGTAGATTGGAAAGAGTGAAAGATTTTTCCTTGTGCCATCCCAAGAGGAATCACTGGAAAGCCTTGCCTTCAGAGACAGGAGGAATTCACATCTGTCACACACAAAGAAATGAGTATGGCATTTATTTTTCTATAAACAGTTTTAGTCATTGTAGCAAAAAGTGGTCATATTGGCAGTACAGCAAAACAAACCTCCTTTTATGACCATGCTTTTCTCTTCTGGAGTCTGTAGTCTCAAGAACACCAGTCAAAGACTTTCTCCAGCTGATACATTCACACAAAGAAGCAGTATAAATGAAAGTGTTATTGCTGCCAATCATCAGACCCTCTGAAGGAGCTTCTGTCTTCTCCAAATACTGTGGGGCACGAACATTGGTCACTATTGAGTATTGTATTTTTTATGTTTGCCACTGTAAATGCCACAATTTTGAATAGATAAAGACAGGTAGTGTAATAACAACTGGGCTAGCTACATAAAAAAGTCCTGATTTTTATAAACATGCACCCCTTCTGCATTTGATATTGTGCCACCACCTCCAGTGGGGAAGACTGATATACCTCTTCTATTTAGGCTGATTCCAAATTGTTTTTCACACTTCCTAAGAGAATCCGAATGAGTTCTCACTCCTGTGGATCTCTCTTGGCCAATATTTGCCAGTAGTCAAGTCAGTCAGCAAAAGGCCATCTCGGGACCAAATTCAGTGCTAAGAAGAAAGCAACTTGGGTGAAGGAGTCCAGTCTAACACAACAATTCACACTACTTATGTCTGTCATACAGACATTAGCTTCCTCTCCTTGTCTTCTCCCAGAAGTCCCATGACCTCTGAGCAGCCTAATCACTTCAGACAGATTGGGCTGAGAGTAGATATGCTTGTGCACCTCACTTTCCTTAAGAAGCATGTCAGCAACTCAGTGCTTTTTAACTAAATCCCCATACTGATTTCTGAAACCTGCCACATAGGCTTCAGTGTGGTCAAACAGTAAACATCCCAGTACAGTGTTGTGTACCTCATTCATCAACCCTTACAGGACAGCTTTCTTCCATCACAAAAGGTATGGCTGAGCTTTCCAACATCACTCATGAATGGTCATGAACACACAGCACTGTTTCATTATAGAAGGGGACAGATTTTGACAAACTACAGAACAGTGTAGAGGCTACAGAGGATCATGTCTGAATGAAGAACTTGCTTCAGTATGAGTCATTCAGAATGGAGGAATAAGGACACTATACTACTTTTTAGGTGAAGAACCATAAGCTTCAAGTCACTGCAGCTGCATATCTAAACATGAGTTGTTCCCAATTTCTCTCTTCCTTTTCAGTTGTACATGGTTTGGAAACCACTGCAGGAAATTCTACCTGAAAAATCTTTGGGTTTATTGTATTTATCTTTTATCCTCCTACATCAGAGACAGTTGAGTATCTCCTCTCCTCTTTCACATGAGACTTCACAAGAAGCTGAAAAGCTGTGCATGACTACTCATTGAATGCAGGTATAATTTAAGGTATCACAAGAAGCTGAAAAGCTGTGCATGACTACTCGTTCAATGCAGGTATAATTTAAGGTACTCAGCAGCATATTTACTTGAAGCTACTGCTTATTAAATCACTTTTTATTTCTATAAAAGCACAGAATTTAGTGCTTTCTAACAGCTTTTGCAAAATCAATATAGAGGTCTTGATTGTCTGTGTTTACTATCGCTCATTCGAGTCAGACTGTGCAATACATCCAAGCATGTAAATCTTCAGTGGCCTGGTCACTATTTGTTATACTTCCAGCTGAAACTGATGCTGCTTCAATAAAATAAATCTGTGGAAAGGTCTTGAATATCAAATATAGTTGTGATTTTAAATGACCTAAGTCTGCTATTCGAATTAGTCTCAGACCACCTCCCTGTAAAAATGTCTGAAAGAAGATTTCTGCTACAGTTGGCAGGATCCTCTATAATACCAGCCAGTGCTATGATTTATGTGCCTGTGGTAAGACAAAGAGAGGACACAACACAGCCCCTGTGTCTCCTGGTCCAGTTGCTGCCTTCCCTGCTGTCCATGTGCATAATAGTTATGAGGCACCATTTGCAGGCCAACTGAGCAGATAGGATGCAGCTTACTTGGGTGGCACATCAGAAGTGGCTCTGGAGAGAAGTTGAGATGCACAGGTCTAATGCCCTTCCTTGAGTTTGTAAAGGGGGTTAAAGTCCTCTCTGACAGAGCTCTCTGATCAAGGAGAGAAGGAATATGATGGCTCTTGCCTCTGAGAGAACTTTTTTTTATATGCATATGACTGAAGGTATCCATGTTGAATTCTTCAAACCACGTGTTTAGTAGATGATCTATCTCCTGTTGATTAAATGCAGGATTTTGACAGAAGTGTGAATGAAAAAGTAAAGCTTTGTTAGTGACTTACCTCAGTGGGATGTATATTAGAAAGAAATCAACTGAACTAAGAACTGTGGATATCTTTAAAAATATCATCTTACATATTTTAAGAAGATCTAATGATTTAAGAAATCCTCCAAGTATGGTTTTAAAAAAATGAATGTTTTACATTAGAAAAAGTAAAGAAAAAAAAAAAAAAAAGAGAGAGAATTTGAATTTGCTAAAATCCAAAGATGAGAAAACCTGAAAAAAGTATTTTCATTCTTTATCAGATTTTAATCTATACTTTAATCCTGTGGCCACCAGTGTCGAGTGTTGTGCAGTCGTGTAAAATGTTAAATTCCTTCATTTCACACAAGTCTGCGAGATGGTAGCGTGATGTCCAGCCATATTCACGTTCCACAAGCTGTCAAAATACTGATGGGGGATACTGACCCGCAGTCCGCTGCTGGGAAAAATGTTGCAACCAACAACATTAGTTGGTTGTACAGTTGGCTGTAGTATACGTAGTTAAAGCTGATGATATTTCTGCAAGACAGCTCTGGTTGGCTGTTGGTGAGCTACATTAGAGCAGCATTTCAAACAATGTGTGTTTTCTGCTTCAGTGCTGGTAGGGAGGAGGCCAGGGGGTCACCAAAAGTGGATTGCCACCGGGCAGCACACCTTGTGGTGTGCAGGAAAATGCCTTTGCTGCCATCACTGGGGAGATGGAATTTATTACCTGGAGTAGTTCAGCAGCTATTCTGGAGAGGATTGCTTATATTGGTGTCAGAAATTTGCTGCTATTGTTTGCTCAGGTGTTCCACAAAGCTAAAAGCTTAATCAACAAGCTGCCATGAGATTTAATTTCTTTTAAAGGAAGCTTATTCTTAAAAGGCATGCCTTTTTATGGAGTTTATTAAGTTAATATATCTAGAAGTAGCACCAAACTATAAAGAGTACAAGTGACCAAGCGCAGAACAATCACTGACAACCTAAATTAATTTGTGTTGTCATTCCCCTCCTCCCATTTCAATGCCATATAAATCCAGAATTGGGTCTAACATGGGTCAAGGCACCCAAATTATTCAGGCATTCATATGTGTGTTACATGGCTTTCTTGGCAATGAAGCTGTTTCTGTCTTGGGTGCTGAGGGAAGGAGTGGAGGTTATCCTGCTGTTGACTTCATATGCTTCCTACATCCCATACACCACAGTCAGTGATATTAGTGCAGTCTGAATTTTACTCATCTAGAAATTAACTTTTACACCTAAAAAAGCCCCAGAGGGAAAGAATAAACTTGGGTGACACTGGATCGGGACTCAAATATCCTCATAGAGGTCTTTATTGCAGTCTCTTTATTCCCTACACTGGGTAAGTCACTGAGAATAGGTATACTTCTGTCTGGAGGTGTAATTGCAGCTTAGATTTACTTATGTGGGCTGACTTTAAATTAGCTCAATCAGTCATGACTGTTGAGAATGGCAGCATGAACTTCACTTCCATAATCCTTTTGAGTCTATGAATAGACATTCAGTAGGTAGCATTTGTGATTTAAGTGTTGTATACCACAATATTTAAGTATTGTATGCCAAACCCAAGCAAGCTACTTTAAAGTTTGGCCTGGTGTAGACTGTAATGTGAAGTGTTTTAGGACTACAATGGATTCCATCAGTTATTGCTGAAGTTTCCAACTGTATTAGGGAAACATAAGCATTCTTGCCCAAGCTTTTGTCTGTCTTGTCTTCTTAAATGGTGACCTTTTTAGGGCAGGCAATGTCTTTTATTTTATGTTTTTACAGTGAATAAGTATTGGATCTTCATTGTGTTTGGAACACTTATTGAAGTTATGGAGCCCGCTCTTGTCTACGTCTGACAGTATGTTGTTTCCTGAGTGTTTCTGTGGGACATACTGCTGAACTCCTTTCTGCATGGAGGGGATCTAGCCAAAGGCAAACCGTCCTAGGGTTTCTCAGGTTACTTGTGTGCTCTTTCTCCTTCTCTTTGCTTTTGTATAGATCTGAAGCACTGCTTTAGACTGTAGAAAAAAACATTCAGATATCCATTTAATATGCCAAAAAATATTGCTCTGTTTGCATTTGGTGTTGCAGGAAAAATTAATGGTTTGCATGTCCTTGAAATCTCACTCAGTGGATAATGACCACTGTCTTCTCTTCCCAACCTCCCATAAGATAGCCCTTGTTTTATCATAATCATTAAGTGATATCTGCATCTAATCAGGCAGGACCTACACAGTTAACTGTCTTCTTTCTACTTGAATTAAAGGTTTATAGTCTGAACCAAAAATGCATGCTGTTCTGAATAGTTTATTTACCAGTTCAGATATTAGAACATATTAGTGTTGTTAAATCTGGTAGAAAAATAAAGTAAAAAGTTTCAATTTCCACTATTTTTGAGAAGAGGGATTCAAAAGTATTAGTGTCATAAATCACCTGAGACAAGTGAAATGCGTTATTCAGTACTTTATAATGCTGTAACTTTGCCATTGGAAACAGTTGCCTAGCTAGGAACAGAAATCTGGGTGGGCCACAGGTTATGGTAGGTGGGCAATGACAAAAGGTTTGACTAAACCATAGATTATTTGTATTGCAAATGATTTATAGTGGACTTAAGAGTTGGACAGGCTTGGGTCAAATTGAATAAGCTGGTGTCCACCCATGGCTGCACCTTTTGTTAGAAGGACTGGTAAGCACAGACACTTAATAAAATGTTTCAGATGAAGCTACTACCCAAAGCAGTGGAAAATTTGCCAGGTACAACACATTTCAGCTTCATGAAAAAGCTCAAGCCCTTGCACAGGTTTAAGATGTGTGCAAGGACATGGATATCTGAAGTCAGTACAGCTGTGGGTGTCAGTGTCAGCCTGCACTTGCTCACTGCAGTTGCTTTGTGCGTGTAATATGCTGGACATTCATTTGGCACAGAGATGGTGTCTGGTACCCACAGCAATTTCCTTTTCCCAAGGATTTGTAAGGGATCTGTGAACCAGTGTTTGGCTGCAGGGTACTCCAAGCAGGAAAGACAAAACAGCACACTCTTTTCATTTCTGAGCATTTTAGAAAAGCAAGATAAAGCTCAGGACTGGAGATCTCTGGAGTTGTGTGAATATTCTTTGTTTGCTTTGTGCTATTACTTTCAACTATTAGTAGTTCTGTATCTTGATTTCAACTTGATTTCAACTATTAGTACTTCTGTATCTTGATTTGCACTGACAGATTTGGTATTAATCATCTTTGTATTATATTTGGTATTAATACATCCTTGTATTAATCCTTGGGCATAATATTTTTAATGAAATTCTACAATGGGAGGCCTTACTCAGTGGCCAGTTCTCTTGATTCCATCTACTGTTCTTTGGTTGTTGTTTAAGGGACTCTTGAAATGAGAGAATTACACTGTTACATGTCAATACTGCTGGAAAGCGGCATGAAGATTACTCACCAGGAATATGTGTTGCAACTTTCTTCAGGTGATAAAGTCACAGCTTGCTGCATCCTTTCTGCTTTCTCAACCATGTGAGAAATATGATGTCCTTATTACTTTCAACAGGTTATTAAGTTTGTTATGCTATTTCAGAATAGGCAGAATGAATGCATTTTAGGAACACTCATCATTCTGAAGATTTTTTTCCTGTTCTTCAACCATCTAAATCAAACATTTTGTTACACAAGACTGTAGAATTGTGGCAAAATTAAGACTTTGGGCTCAGTCCTTGACTCTCCTCAAAGTATTATAACAAATGATGTGCAAAATCTGTTTTGTGGCAGTGTCTTCGGTGTAAAGCTAGGTAGTGAATCTGTTTTTGTGTGTGCTTGCATTTACAAGCCTGAAGTCAGCAGTGTATTTTTTTTTTGTCTTTAATTTTCTCCTTTGTTTATTCCTTGAATTCAACCTAGAATACTGAATTAAAAAAATCTAAAGCAGAAGGAAATATTTCCCATTCAGGTTTTGCCAAAACATGACAAAAATCAGAGAAATTTTAAAGGAAATGATATCACAGATGATATATTTAACTTATTTAGTAAATGTGTCTATGCCATATCAGTCTTAAACACAGTACTGCTATAAAGTTGCTATTAAAACTGACAGGCACTGCCACCTTAGATGAAGCTTATTTGCAAGCAGAAACAGAACTTGTAAGAATTTCATGGTCTCCTCCACTGATGATGACCAAAATTAATGTGCTTTACTCTCCAGTGAGAAGACTGAGTATTTGTGCTGTCAGGCTCCGTGTCTTGGGAAGCAGTAACCTTGTGCTGAAAGGCAGTAATTGACAGTTAAATGGGGTAAGTTCATGCATTGTTCCAAGTCTTGTCACTGGTCTCCTGCTCTGCCTTGCATTTTGCTGACTGCAGCTTGCTGGGGGAAATGGCATTGCCAACATGGAAACTAAGAAATAGTCTGACTATTACATTACAGAACCTTTTCTAAAAAAAGAAAGTGGGCTTTTTTGTTGTTGCTGTTGTTTTGGTTTTGAATAAGTCTCCTGGTAATGATGTAAGCCTTCATATTCTTATATGTCAGGACATATGCCACTGAGTGTATTGAGCAAACAAAACCAGACTCATCCAAAAATAAAATAGAGAGGAAAAATACTCTTGTGGAAGAAAGTAGTGCTTTAATTTGTACATTACCACTTGGTGTTAATTAACTGCAGTTTATTAGAAGAAGTTCACACAAGAAGAGTTAACACTTGCAATGCAAGTGTTATTACTTTACCTGTGCAGCTTACCCTGGGAGACAAAGAAACAGGACTGAATGGTTGTTACCAGTCTCCACTCTACTGTGCACATGCCTTGCTATTTATTCTCCAGTTTCTCAGTGTATGACCAAGGTAACCTGTTACCAAGTCCAAGTTGAGTTTGAGTGATTGTCCTCATTTGTCCTACAAGGACCTCAGCAGATGCAAGGTAACATGCCTATTGAGAGCTAAGCTAAGTTGCGTTATGCTGCATTAGTTGTGGACTGGGAGTCAGCGTGAATTACCTTTTCTAGTTGCTTCATATGCATTTAGGAAGAGTAGTGCTGCACTTTTAAACTATATATGCAGAACTATATAACCTACCAATTCTGTATTTTTTTTTTCTATGATTAATTGTGCAAGCTTAATGTTATTATTTGTAATAAAGAAAATAGGCTTCTAATACATGAACAGCTCTGGTCAGCCATCTCCTGGCAAGAGAATACAGCAAAAAATACAAAACTCCATTTGCTTCTCCTTAACCCAACCTATGCCTTTCACAGAAATAAGTGCTGGGACAGCCTTTGAAAGATGCCCATGTCCTGTGCAGGGACAGTATTGCTTATCTGCATTCTCTGCTGGTCTGCTAAGCCATCTAACTAAGCAGCTCACAAAAAAATGCTCTGTACTTTGGCCATGGAGCTTAGCCAAAGTCTGCATCCCTTTTAGTCATTAACTACGTCATCTTTTGATATATGTCTGAAGTATTTACAGTTTTTGCATGACCAAATGTTTTCAGGCTTAACAAAACCCACACTCCTCTAGTGTCTATGGATTGTCCAGGTCTAACATTTCAAACGTTTGCAAGATCCTCTCCTTATGTCTGAGAGGATATAAATAGCATTCAGTTTAATTAACATCAGCAAAGGCATGCTGCAAATAGATTTACTGTTACTGGCTTTCTCCATTTCTTGATTTCAAGATGTTAAGCTTTCCAAAATAAATTTATCTTTCTTTTCTTTTTTTGAGGAGGAGAGGAGAAACTTCTTCCTGTTTCTCACTAGAGGAGAACTGTTTCAATTCAAATGTTCATTCTATTGATGAGAAAGTGGTGAGGAAGTGCTATGATTGACTAAGGATATAAGGCAGGTGAGACTGTGTGAAGGGATAAATTAGCAGCTGGTATGATACAATTACCACATTTCCCTACAAACTTCCCTATTTGTTCCCTTTTGTTGCACCATTTAGTAGAGAAAAGGAAAAAAAAAAACCATAATTTTTGAGCATGTTGACATGTCTGAAGATCTTGCACTACAATGGTGACAGCATAGCTCAAGACAGAGGGCTGGGCAATCTTGAGTCTGACTACAGTAAATTAATACAGTAATAGCCCTAGGGGGCTATAGGAATACTGGGGATGGACTATTCATTAGGGACTGTAGTGATAGGATAAGGGGTAGCGAGTTAAACAGGGGAAATTTAGACTGTATATAAGGAGGAAATTCTTTACTGTGAGGGTGGTGAGGCACTGGAATGGGTTGTCCGGGGAAGCTGTGAATGCTCCATCCCTGGTGGTGGTCAAGACCAGGTTGGACAAAGCCTTGTGTGACATGGTTTAGTGCGAGGTATCCCTGCCTATGGCAGGGGGTTGGAACTGGATGATCTTAAGGTCCTTTCCAACCTGAACTATTCTATGATTCTATGATTCTAAAACCAGTGCTGAGGGTGCCCGGTAGGTGTGAATCACCCAAACATGCCCCTTGCTGTGGTCCCATCCCCTGTGTGCTACAGGACTGATGTTTCCCAGGGCATTTAGGCCCTGCACACCCGCTGTGGGCTGAAGCCTTTCCTCCCGTGCTCACCACATCCTCTCCCGCAGGGGAACGTGGTGCTGTGGAAGCCCAGTGACACTGCCCTGCTCTCCAGCTACGCTGTCTACAAGATCCTGCTTGAGGCCGGGCTCCCTCCCAACGTCGTGCAGTTTGTGCCTGCGGATGGGCCCGTGTTTGGGGACACCGTCACGAGCTCCGAGCACTTGTGCGGGCTCAACTTCACCGGCAGCGTGCCGTACGTGGGTCGGGGGGCAGAGGGGAGAGGGGTGAGGAGCCACCGGGGTTCATCTGAACATCACCTTCCACTGGAGCAGCTTGCTCCAAGCCCCTGTGTCCAACCTGGCCTTGAACACTGCCAGGGATGGGGCAGCCA